>MDKH01033309.1:0-28302 GCA_005239495.1 Nicotiana undulata | reverse complement strand
GTCTGGGTATTTGGGTGCACATGGTATTTCCTTTAGTAGCATCAATATTCAAGAGTAAAGCATATTCCAAGATATTTCTTGGAATATCTTATTGTTGAATTATGGTGCTAAAGTTATAAAGGCCGTGATTTACATTGAGGCAAAGTTGTAAATTTGTTGAAATACCATTCTTGTTGAGTTATTCACGTTCGGTTACTATTATTGAGACTCTTGTACATATTATTGTGGAGCCATGAGCTATTTATTGTAGAGATACTATTATTATTGACTTCTTTGGCAAGCTGTGGTATTGGGCACTTGAGGTGCGATTTTGGTTATGTTGTGATATTGATGTGCATAAGGATTAGGTTTGAAACGCATGCAATGAGATAAGGTGGGCTTGATACGCATGTTGTTAGTAAGAGAACTACTTGAAGCCACACAGTGTGATAAGGTGGGCTAAAATGCGGGTAGCTATTTCGGGAATATGATTTCAAAACCTATAGGCTCCCGCGGTGATATAAGGAAATATTGTGAGTTGCTTTGTGAAATGAGGCTACGAGGCGGTACCTCAGTAGTGATTCTTGTTGATACCCTTCATTTACATCACTTGTGTTTTGTTTGCAACATTTTCTTGACATTCTTATTATGTGTTTTTCTCTCATGATGTCTTAATTCCCTTAACTTCAGTGTAGCTATTCTCTTTATATTTCTTCATTGTATCATTTCTATTGTTTTCATTATTATATCGCACTATACTCGTTCAATTTCTTTATTTATTCCAGTAGGTGTCTTGACCTGACCTCGTCACTACTTTACCGAGGTTAGACTTGATACTTACTGAGTACCGTTGTGGTGTACTCATACTACGCTTCTGCACATCTTTTCGTGCACATCCAGGTACTTCATACCAGCCTAAGAAACAACGAGTCGAGCTTGGATCAGAGACTTTAAGGTATATCTGCCGGCGTTTGTAGACCTTAGAGTCACCCTCTATCTAGTTTCTATTTCATTCTCCTTTTATAGATTCTGTTGTATAGAGATGTTTTGGTATACTCGTGTAGAGCTTGTGACTCGGTCTCACCATTTTTGGTGTTATGTTGAGTTGTAATGCAGAGTCCTTTTTATGATAGCTAGTGGTATTAAAAATGGGAGTTCTATTACTATTTTCGTTAAATATTTCATGCATGTTAGACTTATCTAGTATTAAAGACTAGTGCAATCACGACATACTACCGAGAGATTGGTGTCGTGACAATTTATACTAGTTTGAACCCTACACCACAATTGGTGACTTTTGCTTAAAAAAGAAAAAGTTATAGTTTGAATAAAAAATCTCTAAATTTTTGCTTTGAATTTTGAACTTGGACCAAAATGTAGTCAAACTTGGGTGAAAAAATGTACGGAGGTAGACGCAAAGGCAGATTAGCCACCATTTTTGGCGGCAATACAATCTTCTGTTTAACACCAATGACATTTGATGCTTTGGTTTCGACCGTTAAGATTCCACATAGAAAAGAATAGAGACATGTTTTCTCTTCTTTCGTTTCTCCATTAAGATTCAGAAAGGATAAGAGAATAACTCTTTTGGTAGTCACAAATTGAATCCCTTCCTCGGAATATTATTCCGCACAAAAAGAACAGCAAATGCCTTTGTCATTTTCGTCAGATGATGGTAGCCACCCCACCATTGTGGCCGTTGATAAAGACAAGCATAGCGCCTCTGCTGTTAAATGGGCTGTTGATCATCTCGTCATAAGCAATCCGACGCTTGTGTTGGTCCATGTTCGGATCAAGAACTCAACAAATCGTAGGTACCCTCCCTCTTTCATCATATTTTCCTTTATCACCCTTTTCTCATTTGATTTTCAATTGGATCAAGAACTAGCATTATTTCAATATAGTCTCATCATGGTATCCTATACTGCTGGTTTTCTTAATATCCCAACTTGGTAATATAAAAGAACTCTCTTTTGGAGACAAAAAAAACTGGATTAGAATTTTATATCTATTTCAGCATTCAAGCTAGGCATTAAATGCGGAGATGACAATGGGGCGGGGCGGGCAAATCATAAACACGATAGGACAAGACAGGGGAACTCTTATCTGGGCAGCGGGTCTACAACATCAACAACAACAACAAACCCAGTTTGATCCCCAACATGTGGGGTCTGGGAAGGTAGTCTGTACGCAGACCTTATCCCTGCCTAATGCAGGTAGAGGCGTTGTTTCCATTAGACCCTCGGCTCAGGAAGATCTGGGCAGCAGGTCTGGACGGGTTAAAACTTAGTATTTTCTGAAAATCAAAAGCAGGGGCAGGTTAAATGAAAATTAACAATTTTTAGTGTTGAATGCACCCATTTCTCCAACCTGTTTCTCATAAAGTTGGGTATAAAAGAAAGCTTAAGCAGGCGGGGCGAGTTAAAAATGGTAGAGAAATGCTAAGAGGGGTAGGGTGGGTGAAATTTTTTGTATTGTAAGGCTTCACCCGCGTTGCCCCTTTTGCTTCCTAATTGAATGTTTATGACCTATGCCTTCTATTTGTATTATTTATGATGGTATTTCTTCTTACTTTGTGTAGAGAATGGTGTTGTTCAAGGTTCAAATCGCGGATTGAGTGATCAAGATACTCATAAGGTCTTTACGCCTCTCAGAGCTTACTCTGCACGTAAAGGGGTACGTTACGTTAATCAATTTAGTAGACTAGAATACATAAAACAAGTACATGTGGTGCTTTTGAGAAAATGCATATTAAAGTTAGAACTTGTATCTTTCTGTTCGTGTTATGCCTTCTTCCTCGATGACAAATTTGCTATATCGAATGCCCTATATAAGAACTTGAAACAATTTATACACATCAATACCAGCAAAAACAATAACATTCATACGTGAGAAACTTAGGTCAACAAATCTTAATGCGTAAATGCATTTTGCACCATTCGAGCAATATATTACGTACCTACGTAGCATCTTACATAACAAAGTGAGAAAGTAGGTTTATATCGCGATGGAATATTGTTGATTAAATCTAACTTCAAGTTCAAATGATCGGTGAAGATAGGAGTGAAGGAGGTTGTCATTGAGGATATTGAAGTGTCTAAGGGACTTCTAGACTATATTAACAGCCACCGCGTCACTAACATTGTTCTTGGTGCTTCATCAAGGAGTGCTCTTTCCAGGTTAGTATGATCGATTACTTTTTCCCTTGCTCGTACTCACTTTGATTTGTGGATAAATAACTTGAAGGATGATCTTATTCTTTCTTTTTTGCAGGAAATTTTGGAGTCATGATGTGCCAACTATCATAAACAAGTCTGCACCAGATTTCTGTACTGTATATGTGATTTCGAAAGGAAAGCAACAGTCAGTCAGACCAGCAGCAAAACCTTTTACTAGTTCTTTGTCAGCAACGCTACCATCTTCCCAAGCGTGGTCAGCAGCTAGGCTAAGTAATTACTCTGAATCATCAGATGTATCCAGGTACCATATAAATGAGGATGTACTCTAGTCAACCTTCTTTTTAATTTTGTTGAGCTTGAAAAAGACTCGCGCACTGACTTCTTATTGTCCTTAACTCTGAGAAAATTTACTGAGAAAAATATTCGGTAAACATTTCAATGAAATATGAGCTGTCTGAGGACAGGTTATGGCAGGGCAGCTGGGGCCTGTTTCTGATAATTCTGATAATGAAATATTCGGTAAAAGTTTGAGTGTAGAAAACTGCATAGAGGAACAGCTTAAATTCTGATGCTCTATCAAAGATGGTGATAATTCTTTCTTGTGTTGAGTTTTAATAAACTAATGCTACAAAACAGGTCAGTATATACGAGGCCGGAGCAAAATATTGTAGGTTCTGAAATGATGAAGCCCAAAATTGGACCATCTAATGCATCAATGGACAATCTTGATGTTAATACTAGAGAGCCTAGGAATTCATATAGCCGCAGTTCTCCATCGGATGATAGAGGTATCTTTGCACCTCTTAGCCATGGATCAGTGGATATCACAACTCAAAATCTTGATTTCACTCAAGTTTCAGTAAAAGACAATTGTAGCTCCTCATTTTCGGTAAGTGAAATATGAATAGACAGTCTTTAACTATTTTGATTGTTGTGAAAGAAAAAACAGTTTCATTTAGTAATATATTCTTCATCATCAATTGCTATATGCAGTGGGAAGCTGAGATGAACAGATTAAAGCTAGAGCTAAGGCAAACCTTGGATATGTACAACACAGCTTGCAAAGAAGCTGTCTCGGCAAACCAAACGGTATAATTAGCTTTCTCCCTCTTCTCATCCTTGGATAACTTTCATGCTAAGTCTCATTTTTTTCCAATCATAGGAGTTTGATATGTCATGTGTTCTAATTTTCAGGCTAAAGAGCTTCATCAATGGAAAATGGAAGAAGCAAGTAGGTTCAAACAAGCCCGTATTTCTGAAGAGGCAGCTGTCGCTATTGCTGAGATGGAAAAAGCAAAAGGTAGAGCTGCCATTGAAGCTGCTCAAAAAGCACAAAAGTTGGCTGAGATAGAAGCAAAAAGAAGAAAGTATGCGGAGTTGAAGGCCAAGCGAGAGACAGAAGAAAAGATTCTAGCATTAAATGATCTATCTCGGAGTGATCTCTGCTATAGGAAATACACAATAGAAGAGATTGAGGCAGCCACCAAAAACTTCTCAAATTCAGAGAAGATTGGTGAAGGTGGATATGGTCCTGTTTACAAAGCGAAACTTGATCACACACCCGTTGCCATTAAAGTTCTGAGATCCGATGCTGCACAAGGGATGAAACAGTTCAAGCAAGAGGTATGTTATCTATGCTATCAATATACCATTTTGTAAATACGTAGTTGATTGACTTGAGTAGGGAGTTTTCACAAGCCAAATGCTGTTGTCATTTGCAGGTTCAAGTCCTCGGTCTCATGAGGCACCCAAATATGGTTCTACTCTTAGGTGCATGTCCGGAGTATGGATGTTTAGTTTATGAGTTTATGAATAATGGAAGCCTGGAAGATCGCCTGTTCCGGAAAGGTAACACTCCTCCAATCCCATGGGAAATTCGGTTTAAAATTGCTTCTGAGATAGCTACGGGGCTCCTATTCCTTCACCAAGCAAAACCAGAACCACTTGTCCATCGTGACCTTAAGCCAGCGAACATTCTTTTAGACAGCAATTATTCGTGCAAAATTAGTGATGTTGGGTTGGCAAGGTTAGTTCCACCATCTGTAGCTGATTGTGTTACACAATATCACATGACTTCAGCTGCAGGAACGTTTTGTTACATTGATCCTGAATATCAACAAACAGGAAAGTTAGGGACTAAATCAGATATATATTCACTTGGTGTGATGTTGCTCCAAATTATTACTGCAAGGCCCCCGATGGGTTTAACACATCACGTCGAGAGGGCCATTGAGAACGGAACATTTGCAGACATACTAGATCCAACAGTGCCAAACTGGCCAATGGAAGAAACTCTTAACTATGCAAAATTGTCACTAAAGTGTGCTGAGCTGCGGAAGAAAGATCGACCTGATCTTGGTTCGGTCATATTGCCTGAGCTTAATAAGCTTAATGAACTCGGAATGAGTAGCAATCGAAGTACAAGTATCAGTGTTAACCCTGTTTGATTTTCTTCAAAGACAGCATCAAACATCAGGTCATAGATGAACTATGAACTATTCGGATTGTATTTTTTCCTAAAGCAGATTGTTGTCACAGAGATTCGAATTGTAAGTTTTTTAATTTTCTAAGCATTCATTTAATGGTCAAATCTCATTTGGCTGATGGATGTAACAAATATCTTTAACGTTTGTTGAATAAGCTCAAAGTCTTAAGCTGCTTTTTCCTACATAACCTACAAGCAGGGGAGGAGGCAGGATTGGAGACCTTAGGATCCAAAGAATGTTAAAATGTCCATCTTAAGTCGAAATCATGACCTAAAACATTTTTTAAACCCCTTTATCGCTACACTGAAAACTTTTCTTAGGTTATATATATATATATATATATATACACACACATATCTATGAACGTGCGTTGCACGCTAATAATGGCACGTGATGATTTAAACATTTATTTATATGAATGAACAATAAAATTTGATTAATGAGAGAAATTTTATGTACAATAATACAACAATCATCTAAATGCCGAAAAATATTATTACGTTAGCATAATGCATGAATTTAAAATAAAAGGACATCATCAAAACTTACACAAATGATCAATTTTGTCATGTTAGTTAGATAGTTATATATTATAGTTTAAAAGTGTTTAATGTGATGGTATCTTAACAAACACTTCTTTGTCGACAATTTTTTTTTTTTTTTTTTTGTGTATGTTTCCTCCTAATGCGTTGGTTGCTCCGCCTTAACCAGAACTCTTGTTGTCGATCTTGATATCTGTCTTGAAAGTGCAACATACAGTTGTTCGTGCAAGAAAACATATTGTGGTATAGTCCAATATTTAGGATGTTTGCCCTTATGCTTTATTTATTATATTTGCAAAACATAAACATGCTAAAAATTATTTTCACACAAATTTAAAAGGATATTCCTTAGTTTCGGAAGAAGAAAGTTGAATTCAGGGATAAGAATATATTTAGAAGTAAATTAACCAGTATCATAATTTTTTCATGTATGACGTTATTGTCAAAACTTCTATATACCATCTGTGTGCTATTACATAAGTTACTCGGCGTATCTAAGTTTTTCAGTAGCATGACAGGCATATTTTCTTCAAAATATACCAATATATACAATGGAAGATCAATTTTAACTTAGCCTATTATATATACTTGTCATGACCCCAAATTCACTAGTTGTGATGGCACCTAACCCAACCCTCTAGGTAAGCCAACTAGTGACTATCCAATTCCAATGATATTAACAAACAATTAAACGAAAGTAATTTACTGAATCTTATACATTTCCCAAGGACTGGTAGTACAAATCATGAGCTTCTAAGAATAGAGTTTGCAAAGCTGAAATGAATTAAATACATCGTCTGTTTGAAAAGTACATAAACAGAGTTTTATAGATCTAAAGTTACCACGAACAAGGGGAAGCTACAACCGGGACGCAGGTACATCTTCAATCCAGCTCCCATCGAACACAGCAATATCAACAGCCAACATCCTCACACACGGTGCAGAAGTATAGTATGAGTACAACCGACCCCATGAACTTAGTACGTAACAAACCTAACCTTAGGTTGATAGTAGTGACGAGCTAACACAAGGTCGGATATAATACCAATAATCCACAACAATTCATAACAACATAATACAGGTAATAAAAGAGGTGTCTTAGAAGTAAGATGCTAAGCTCGTAAAAGTTCTAGAAAATATGCATGCTTTTCAAGTATTATCGAAATAAAGACATTTCGATAATAAGGAAATGTGTGGATTTATTATGGGTCGTTGATCATTTGAGATCAACAGCCAAGATCAAATAGAAACGGTGCGGGTCGTTTATACGGGTCACGATCAGGTTCATTAAAAGTGTTGTCTGATTTGGGCTTGGGTTATTGGGCTAGGTTTTGGGGTAGAAATTAACTCAAACATTGGGCCAAAGTTTTTTAAATACACAAAAATTATAAAAAATAATTTATAAGAAGTAATTAACAAATAATAAAAATATTATTTGTGTAGTAAGATACTTGAAAAATAATAATTGGACATTATAAAAATATTAAAATGCTATTTGGGCGAAAATAATGTAATAAAATTTATTTATGCACAACATATAGTCTATTACTGCTAAATTGGGTAAATAACTTAAAAATACAAATACAATTATATACAAATGAGGTATAATATTATGAAACATATTTGTGAATGTAAATAATACATTTGGATTATTAAGTCACCATAAAATAATTCAAAGGGGTAAATAATACATATTCAAATAGTTTAAAGGCAAGAAAATTAATTTTTAAAGCTTTAAAAATTAAGAAACTTTATAGAAAATACTTGTATGACTCTTGTAAATTGGTGATGGTGCAGGAATGATATTTTAAAAGTATATATGACCTTTATAAAAATATGAGCGTAAAATTGGGTATCAACACCGACGGGGCCTCCTTTTGAGCCTTTCCAGCTCGGCTTGGAGGACAGGGAGGTCCTTAAGGGCCTCATCTTTTTGCTCATTCAGAGCTTTGTACATGTCCCTCTGCTGGACCTGCTCTTTAAGCTCGAACTCGAGTTGACCCACCTCCATCCGAGACCGATGGAAGCTCTCATGATGAAGCATCGAGGCCCGAGGAACAAAAGTGATGAAATCATTAATATATACTAAGGCTAAATAAACCCTTTAAGGAATATAAGGAAAGGGAAACATATCACTGAAAGGCTCGGCGGATCCACTTCGTTCATCTTTGCTTGGTCCTCTTCGGTGACCAAGCGACGAAGATAACTGGCTATGCCAACCGACCCGGACAGTTCTTTGCATTGGTATCCGCTAGGATTGTAAACATGACCATTCTTATATGGTCGGGATCCAAGCTAGGGGAAGGGAATTGCTTCACCAGCTTTGGGCTCGAGCTCCGCCCACTTGACTTTGGTAGCATGTCCTTTTTCAGGATCTTCAGGTGGCCAAACCCGGAGTAGTCCTCTAGTGCACCGACGTCCATGCCTTCAAAGAACATGTTAAGGGCCTCATCTGTGGACCATTATGCCTAGGTTGGCTTTTCTTTAATGTCCTAGGACTCATCAAATAAAGACTCTGTATGAGATGGTGACTCCGGAATATCAATGAGGTAGGCGGCTTCTCTCGGAGCCCGAGTAGCTTCTCGAGAGGCCGTATCCATAGGCTTTTGCTCGGGCTCCTGAGCTGAAGAGGGTTCGGCCTCCCCGTAGCCTCCCCTAGTGCCGACCGCTCTTCTTTAGCGATGACCGGCTCATGGGCGACAAACTCCAAGTCGTTATCTTCAGGGTCGTCCCTGAGCCGGTAAATGAAGTTTGGGTCCGGTACTTTGGCCTGAGTACTCTTTTTATTGCTCTTTCGGACGTGAACCCCTTTTTATTGGCCTCGACATCCGCATTCGAGGAACAAGAAGACCCCCTATTTCTTCTCTTTTCTCTTCCTTCTTTATAGCGGCCTCGGCGGCAGGCTGGAAAGAACAAAAAAGGGAATTCAATCGGGGTAAGAAGGAGACTCACCATGGGAACGGGCCTCCCACTTGCTTTTTGAGACTTTGCGCCACTCGCGCTCGTAGTGCGGTAGTTGCTTGAAGATCTCCTCGACCCACTCTTTGAAACGGGAGATTGCACGAGGGACTCGTGTGACCGCTGCAAAACGGGAGATCCAAGCGATGAAAAAGGAGAATAAAACCAAAAAAGTATTTTAACTACTCAAGAGGAGAGGAACTTACGTGTTAGGTTCCACTTCTCAGGGAACAACAAAAACTCAGGGAGAATGATATCCTTGGTCTTCAACCGAACGAATCTCCCCTGCCGGCCTATTCATGTCTTCATTGATGCTCGATAATGGAGCTTTCTTTGCCCGGCGGACAAGCTTGATTAACCCCCCCCCCTCCGGAAGATTCGGGGATTGCAGAGGCAAAGCAGATGGTCAATGGTAAACCGGTGCTCCTCTGTGTTATTAACAAAGTGATGGAGGAGGATCATGATCCTCCAAAAAGATGGGTGAATCTACCCAACCCGGACCTTATACCTTTTGCCGAAGTCGAGGTCTATTGTATCCATCGGGACAAGCGTGAAGGGATACGCATAAACACTTAAGTACCGCTCCACATGTGTGGTGATTTCCTCGTCAGGGCCAGGGATGACAACTTCCTTTCCCTCCCACTTGCAGTCCTCACGAACCATCGGGAGCGTGTCCTCGGTGATGGAGCATATGTACTGCCACACCTCCTCACCCCGATCCCCTTGCTTGAAAGCTTTCTCGACCTTAAAGTCGTTGTCTATAGAGCAGCCTCCGGAGATAAAATTCTTTAGAGGAGGTTGCGAGGTTGCTTCCGATAGAACCACTTCGACATTCGCAACCGGGTCAGAAGTTGAAAGGGTGGTATGTTGGGACACAAATTTTGAAGTTTTTGCCATCTCTATCTGGGAATATGAAGGTTGAAAGACGAATATGAAGGTTTGAAGGTGGATATGAAGATTTGAAGGTGGATATGAAGATTTGAAGATGGGTATGAAGGTTTGAAGTTGAAACTTGAAGATTCAAAGATGAAATATGAAGATTTGAAGATTGGAGATGAAGAAATGAAGATACGGAGAACAATGCATGAAGGTTTGAAGGGATTTAGAGCAAGAAAAAAGTTTGGGGGGTAACTTAAGAAGGTTTGAAATCGGAAAGTAAAAAAGTGAAAAAGGAACCAGAGCTTTTATAAGAGGAAGGTGATTAATAAGTGACGTTCTGCATTCGAGGATGATCAACCAACGGCTGACACGTGTACGAAGTCAGAACGACACGACTGATGAGATGTTTCACTGACTCGTCGAATCGATTGAAGCGTACTGAGGAAGGTTTCGGGGTCAATTGACCACTTCTCATCGTTCGATGGATCTGCTCTCTGAAAAGTGAGGGGGACTATTTGTGTATAGGAAGAATTGGGGATAAAGTTACCCCCGATTTCCCGGTAAAGAAACGAGAGACAAGCACGATCAGACACGCCCTCGAGTAAATCCAAGGGGTTCCATGTCTCAGAGCCCGGGAAGGACAAATAGTGCACCCTGGACAGGATACGGTTGAGTATCGGGTCTGAGAAGAGTGAAGGGCCGAGACTAAGGAAAAATCGGCTAGACACGATAAGCGGGGAGCCGTAATATTCGCCCTCATCCCGATGTTGCGGCACAAATCTCGCCCGGTATTAACCGCATATCAACGTCTACTGGGAGGAGAAGATTTTTTTTACCTTATTTAGATTTGTACTAGGATTGAAATTCTTCTCTATATAAAGGAGAGAACCTTTTATTTTGAAACCACTGTCGGCACGCATATCAAAGCAATAAAGTTTATTTTTGTTCTCTAGTTTCTGTTCCTAGTGTTCTTCAGGTGCTCAATTAATTGGTTGCAACCGAGCCCGTCTCGAGGGCTCGACTGAGGTCGATTTCCGGTGTTCATCTAAAAGCCAGGCTTAATTGTTCACCACGTTTGGTTTGATCATTTTTCTTCTCTTTACTTTAATTATTTTCTGTTCATAGATCATTTATGTTAAATTAAATCACGTTTCCTTTAACCGCGTACAAATTTAATTATTACTCTTTTTAAGCAGTTATTGCTATAATACTTAGCAACAGTAGCAAAATTTTATGAAAGTGTGAGTAGCCACAAAATTCTAATTTTTGCGTCTATTGTTAGGTAATAGGCCTATATTTTATATTCATAACTAAAAGTTCATAGTTGAAAATGCTTAATGTGAGCACAATTTGATATACAAGTCGAATTGCGATAATATACATACACCACTTGTATAAATTCATGATATTCTACTACTTGCCGTGCATGAATATGAAAGGATTACATGCAAACTGCATTTCTATACTCCGAATATCTACTGCTACTAAGACATGAAGCTAACCACTAATAAGTTAAGAAAAAAACAGAAAACTCAAAGTAAATGAAAACACAAGTTAGAAACCTATAATTAGCACTACAACAAATTAACGTTCACTTCACTTAGTCTTGGACGTTTTTTCTTCAGCAACATTAGTAACATAACTGACTACAGCTTTAGTTCCTTCAGCAATGGCATGCTTCCCAAGTTCTCCAGGCAACACCATCTTCACAGCACCCTGAATCTCCCTCGACGACAACGTTGTCCTCCCGACGTACTTTGACAACGTTGCTGCTGCCTCTGCAATTCTCTCAAACATGTCTCCCATCAAATTGTCCACTATGATCATAGCTTTTGATGATATTCCCATATCGGGATGGACTTGCTTCATTACCTTATAAATATATCTCCCATAACCTACTTTAGTCCTCTTCTTTTTCTTCCTTTTGCCTTCTTTTTCGATCTTCGTTGGTTTCTTTTTCTGCCCTTTCTCTTCTTCTGCTGCTGCTTGTTCTTGTTGCTTATTTTCTTTCTCTTGAGTTTCGTCAGTGAGTGGTGTGACAACTACTTGGAGAGTTTCTTCTACCAATTTCTTGGCGGTGACTGTGGTACTCACTCTTTCGTCACTCTTCTTTGGTGCCATTGTTTGGTTTCTCTTTTTGGATTTGGCCCTCTCTGGGGATTTTTTAGACAGGTTTTGGGAGTGCTTCTTGAGAAAACTGCAGGCTTTATGAAGTGAGATTTTGAACTGTCGATAGAGAACGGTTAAAGATTACGTGTGTTAAAATGTGAATATGGCGGAGGAAGTTAACAGATACGTGGGTTACATGTGGGATACACATCAAAAAGCGGTTCTAGCAGTGGATTTCTCTTCAGTAATTTTCCCGTCATCGACGGTCGAGCACCGTACATTTTAAGTTTTTAACATAACAAAATAAATTAATGGTATTTTGTACCTTACATTGACAAGTTTCTAGTGGATATCACAAAAATTGATCAAAATTTGGATTCATAAAGTTAAAATAAGTAAATGAATTTAACATAAAAAATTAATCAGCTTATAGTAATAAGTAATATAATAGGTTCACATAAATTGCTCAATAATAAATAAATCATTTACACTCAATAAATTGAAATAAGTAATATAAATTGCTCAGTAATAATTTATTGAGCAGAAGTAAAAAAACTGCTCAATAAATTTTGATAAAGTTATAGTAATAAGTAATATAATAACAAATGAAAGAATTCAGTATATGAGAGGCTTTACCTCTTTTGTTATCAATTAGGACATTAATTTTTTATTCGTTTTAAAAATAAAATTTAAATGATTAGAACTATATAAAATAATACTCCCTACGTTTCAATTTATATAAACTCATTTGGCTGGCATGGAGTTTAAAAAAGAAAAGAAAAACTTTTGAACTTGTGGTGTAAAATGAGGCACAAATATTTTGTATGACTATAAATCATAGCATAAAGGTAGACTGTTTCCAAATAAGAAAATAAATCATTTTTTTGGCACGAACTAAAAAAAAATATATTCACATAAATTGAAATGGATAGTACAAGTTATAATTTTTATAGTAAAACATATTTAAGGAATATATGAAGTGTTGTAACCGAAAGAAAAGTTGTTCGACTCCCAATCTCCCATATAATAACAATGTCATATAAAGTGAAATATATGAAGTATTTTTATAAGTTTAATATACGTAAGTCTAGTTAAGTAAGATTAGACATAAACGTTAAACAATTTCTTAACGAACTGATTTTGATTAACTTGGAATGAGAACTAAACTCCTCTTTTATTTCAAACGACCAATATCTTTGTTATTTCTAGAAAGAGGACAGAGAGGTGTATTTCTCGCCTGCAAAGGAGAATGGGTGTTGGGATTTTAAAAGTATAATGCTACGCGGCGGCTTCCCGGCTTCCTGAGATTCCTTGGAAGGGCGACGTAAGGCTTAGCAACCGATATTAGGGCAGTTGCAGTGTCACGACCCGAATTTCCCACCGTCGGGATCGTGATGGCGCCTCATATTGAGCCCGCTAGGCAAGCCAACGTTACTGGTTATTTTACCTTGTTTCTTTATTTTTAACAGATAGCAAGTGATATACAAAATTAACGGAAATAAAAGTGCGGAAGAAACAGAATCTAACAACTTAATTAAATACTATTACGAAATTCATAATAACTACTCCCATAGTTGGTGTCACAATTTCACGGACTGTCTATGAATACTACAAATAGGGGTCTGAACAAAACAAAATACAGCTGTCTCAGAAATACATAAAGACAGGGAAGAAATAGGATAGAAGGTGACGTCAAGGCCTGCAGACGCTTACAGGATTACCTCGGGTCTCCACTGAACTGAAGGCAGCAACCTCGATCTAGGATCCGAAGGGTCCAGTGCCAGGATCTGCACAAAAAGTGCAGAGTGTAGCATCAGTAGAACCGACCCCGTGTACTAAGTAAGTGCCGAGCCTAACCTCGGCGAAGTAGTGACGAGGCTAGGACACGACAACCAAATAAACCTGTACAGCTTAATCATATACGAAAAGCAGTAATAATAACAAGAAATAGGTAGCTAAATTCAAAGGAAAGGGGAAAACATGTTGGGGGGAGGGAATATCAAGTGATAACATAATGAAGTAAAACGACAAAATAAATATCAACTCAACACCACAGATATAGTAACACAAAAGCAAGTGCACGGACTCACCCTTCGTGCTTTTACTCTCATCCTCACTATAAACCAATAGAATCGGCACGACATCACCCTTCGTGCTTTTACTCTCTTCCTCACCATAAATCAATAAAAACGACACGACATCACCCTCCGTGCTTTTACTCTCTCATAATCATGGCACAACATCATCCTTCGTGCTTTTACACTCACTCAGAATATCATGCACGACATCACCCTTCGTGCTTTAACACTCTTCCTCACCCAAACAAATCAATAATAGAAATCCGGCAAGGAAATCAATAATATCAACAGTAATAAAAACCATAACGCCCTGGCAAGGGATCCAACAGTAGAATCAATATCATCACGGCAAGGAAAACAACTATAACCAATTTCACTTAGTTACTTGACTTCACGTAATAATTCTCAACTTGAACCCATACTCAACAATAGGCAATACCAAGGAATTTCTATCAACATTAATAATAATCAATTTAGACATAGCTAGTGCTTAATGAAAATAGCATATAAATCACAACATACGACTCACGGGCATGCTTGACACCAACGTATAGCAGATAGGACACAACACCTATTCCCTCAAGCTAAGGTTAAGCCAAACACTTACCTCGAATTTCACGGCCAAACTCAAGCCTCAATTATTGTTTTCTCTTTACAACTCGCCTCCAATTCAATTGTATTTAGACATAATTAACTTAACAATATCAATAAATGCTAAATAATTCAACCCCAATGCTTAGTTATAGGTCTTCTATCATTCTTCCCCAAAAGGCAAAAATCGACCCTAGGCCCGCTTGGTCAAAATACGAGGTTCAGACCAAAACCGATCACCCATGCACCCACGAGCTCGAATATGTAATTAGTTTCGGAATCCGACCCCAAATCGAGGTCTATATTTCCAAATTGTAAAATCCCTAATTCTCCTAAAATTCATAATTTCTACCCTTAAAGAACAAGATTTAGGCCTAGAAATCTAATGGGTGTTAATGAAAAATGAAGAAAATGAGTTTAAGAACACAAACCTATGATTTGGTGATGAAATCCCTCTTCAAAAATCGCCCAAGGTCGGATTCTATGAAAAAAGATATGAAAATATGGTTTGTTCCCGTTTTTGGCAACTGTTTTACAAGACTGGACAGTCCTTCTTCGCGTTCGCGAGAGGTGTGTCGCGTTCGCGTAGCAGTGGCCTTATTGGACACGTTCGCGAAGGTTTACTCCTCGCGTGCCTTTGGCCGCATTCGCATAGGGTATCAATCCCATCCCCCAGTTTCCCCACCTAAAGCTGTGCGTTCGCGAGTGACCAGACGCGTTTGCATAGAGCACCCACCCAGTGCTCTGCATTCGCGTCATGGTCTATGCGTTCGCATAGAGTAACCCAGGCCCCTTCCCTGGTTTCCCTCCGCGTTCGCGTGGGTTACCACGCGTTCGCGTAGCATAAAATCACAGACACCGGATACAACAATCTCACACCAGATTTTCTAAGTCCGAAACACCCCGATGCCTATCCGAAACTCACCCGAGCCCTCGGGGCTCCAAACCAAACATGCACTCAACCCCAAAAATATCCTACGGACTTACTCGTGCGATCAAATCGCCAAAACAACATCTTAAACAACGAATTTAGCATCAAAATCAAAGAAAACCTCAAGAATTTTCATAGTTTCAAATTTTAAAACTACGGGTCCGAATCACATCATATCACCTCCGTTTCTCACCAAATTTTACAAGCACCACTCAAATACTATATTAAACCTGTACCGGGCTCCGGAACCAAAATACAGGCCCGATACCATCAATTTCAAATATAACCAAATTTCCAAAAACTCTTATAATTTCAGTTAAACTATTTCTTTCAAAAATTTATTTCTCGGGCTTGGGACCTCGGAATTCGATTCCGGGCATATGCCCAAGTCCCATATTTTCCTACGGACCCTCCATGACCGTCAAATCACCGGTCTGGGTCCATTTACCCAAAATGTTGACCGAAGTGAACTTAAATTAAAACGTAAAGGCAAAATTAGCATTTTTCTCAATTTTTCATATAAAAGCTTCCCGGGTATACGCCCGGACTATGCACGCAAAACGAGGTAAAACAAAAGGAGGTTTTCAAGGCATCAGGACACAATTTTGACTTTAAGAATGAGAGATGACCTTTTGGGTCGTCACATTCTCCACCTCTAAAACAAATGTTCGTCCTCGAACAGACATAGAAAAGTACCTGAATCGGGGAAAAGATGAGGATACTGGCTCCGCTTATCGGACTCGGACTCCTAGGTAGCTGCCTCGGCAGGCTGACATCTCCACTGAACATGAACTGAAGGATAACTCTTTGATCTCAACTGACGAACCTGCCGGTCCAGAATAGCAACTGGCTCCTCCTCATAGGTCAAATCCTTGTCCAACTGGACATTGCTGAAGTCTAACACATGGGATGGATTGCCGTGATACTTCCGAAGCATAGACACATGAAACACTGGATGCACAGCTGATAAACTCGGTGGCAACGCAAGTCTGTAAGCCACCTCTCCCACTCTGTCAAGGATCTTAAAAGGTCTGATGTACCTAGGTCTTAACTTTCCCTTCTTCCCAAATCTCATCACGCCCTTCATGGGTGACACCCGAAGTAACACCTGCTCTCCGACCATGAATGTCACATCACGAACTCTATGGTCGACATAACTCTTCTTCCTCGACTGAGCTGTATGAAGTCTATCATGAATAATCTTAACCTTATCCAAGGCATCCTGCACTAAGTCTGTACCCAACAACTGAGCCTCTCCCTGCTCAAACCATCCAACCAGCGACCGACACCGCCTACCATATAATGCCTCATAGGGAGCCATCTGAATGCTTGACTGGTAGATGTTGTTGTAGGCAAACTCAGCTAATGGAAAGAACTGATCCCAAGAACCTCCAAAGTCAATAACACAGGCTTGTAGCATATCCTCCAAAATCTGAATAGTATGCTCAGACTGTCCGTCCGTCTGAGGATGAAATCATGTGCTCAACTCGACCCGCGTGCCCAACTCACGCTGAACTACCCTCCAGATATGCGAGGTAAATTGCGTACCTTGATCAGAAATAATAGACATGGGCGCACCATGAAGACGAACAATCTCCCTAATGTAGATCTCTGCCAATCTTTCTGAAGAATAGGAAACTGCCACATGAATGAAATGTGCTGACTTGGTCAGCCTATGCACAATAACCCATACTACATCGAACTTCCTCTGAGTCCGTGGAAGTCCAACAACGAAATCCATGGTGATACGCTCCCACTTTCACTCAGGAATCTCAATCTGCTGAAATAATCCACCAGGCCTCTGATGCTCGTACTTGACCTGCTGACAATCAAACATCGAGCTACATATACCACAATATCCTTCTTCATCCTCCTCCACCAATAATGCTGCTGCAAATCCTAATACATCTTTGCTGCGCCCTGATGAATGGAGTACCGGGAGCTATGGGCCTCCACTAAAATCAACTCACGAAGTCCATCCACATTGGGCACACAAATACGACCCTGCATCCGTAAAATTCCATCATCCCCAATTGTAACCTGCTTGGCACCACCGTGCCGCACTGTGTCCCTAAGGACAAGTAGATGAGGATCATCATACTGCCGATCTCGAATACGATCAAATAATGAAGAACGAGCAACTGTATAAGCTAGAACACGGACGGGCTCAGAAACATCCAATCTCATGAGCTGATTGGCTAAAGCCTGAACATCCAAAGCAAACGGTCTCTCCCCGATCGAAATATATGCAAGGCTACCCATACTGGCTGACTTCGTACTCAAAGCATCAGCCACCACATTGCCTTCCCCGGATGATACAAGATGGTGATGTCATAGTCTTTCAACAGCTCCAACCATCTCCTCTGCCTCAAATTCAACTCTTTTTGCTTGAACAAGTATTGCAAACTCTTGTGATCCGTGAACACCTCACATGACACGCCATACAGATAATGCCTCCAAATATTCAGTGGGTGAACAATGGCTTCTAGCTCCAAATCATGAACTAGATAATTCTTCTCGTGGATCTTCAACTAACGCGAATCATATGAAATAACCTTGCCATCCTGCATCAACACCGCACCAAGTCCAATACGATATGCATCACAATACACAGTATATGGACCTGAACCTATGGGAAAAACCAACACCTGCGCAGTAGTCAAGGCTGTCTTGAGCTTCTGAAAGCTCTCCTCACACTCATCTGGCCACCTAAACTAGGCACCCTTCCGAGTCAACCTGGTCATCGGGGCTGCAATAGACGAAAACCATTCCACAAACCAACGGTAATAGCCCGCCAAAGCCAAGAAACACCGGATCTCTATGGCTGATGTGGGTCTACGCCAATCCTTGACCGCCAAAATCTTCTTAGGATCCACCTGAATACCCTCTGCTGATACAACATGACCGAAGAATGCAACTGAACTCAACCAAAACTCATATTTCGAAAACTTAGCATATAACCGACTGTCCTTCAGAGTACGGAGAACGACTCGAAGGTGCTGCTCATGCTCCTCCCGGCTGCTGGAATAAATCAGAATATCATCAATGAAGACAATCACGAAGGAATCCAAATAAGGCCTGAACACTCGGGGTCATCAAATCCATGAAAGCGACTGGGGCATTTGTCAACCCGAATGACATCACTAAGAACTCATAATGCCCGCACCGAGTGCGAATATCTGTCTTAGGGACATCAGATGCCCTAATCCTCAACTGATGGTAGCCAAAACTCAAATCAATCTTCGAAAATACCTTGTCACCGTGAAGCTGATCAAACAAGTCATCAATCCTCGACAATGGGTACTTGGTCTTAATGGTAACATTGTTCAATTGCCGATAATCTATGCACATCCTCATCGATCCTTCCTTCTTCTTAACAAACAACACCGGCACACCCCAAGGCGAGACACTAGGCCTAATAAAGCCTTTATCAAGCAAATCCTACAACTGTTCTTTCAACTCTGACGGGGCCATACGATATGGCAGGATAGAAATGGGTTGAGTGTCGGAGCCAAATCAATGCAAAAATCAATATCCCTGTTGGGTGACATACCCGACAGGTCCACAGGAAACACCTCTGGAAACTCACGGACAACGGGAACAGAATCCATAGAAGGAACCTCAGCACTAGAATCACGAACATAAGCTAAATAGGCCAAACACCCCTTCTCGACCATATGCCGAGCCTTTATATAAGAGATAACCCTACTGGGAGAATGACCAAGAGTCCATCTCCATTCTAATCGAGGCGACCCCGACAACGCTAAGGCCACTGTCTTGGCGTGACAATCCAATATGGCATGATAAGGCGACAACCAATCCATCCCCAAAATGACATCAAAATCTACCATATCAAGGAGTAGAAGATCTACACTGGTCTCACAACCCCCAATAACCACTACATACGAACAGTAGAAATGATCAACCATAATAGAATCACCCACCGTTGTAGACACATATACAGGAGCACTCAGAGAATCACGAGGCATAACCAAATAAGGAGCAAAATAAGATGACACATAGGAATATGTGGACCCTGGATCAAATAAAACCGAAGCATCCCTGCTGCAAACTGAAACCAGACCTGTGATAACTGCATCGGAGGCCTCAGCCTCAGGTCTGGCAAGAATAACATAACATCGAGGCTGGGCCCCACCAATCTGAACTACATCCCTAGGACAACCTTCCGGTGGCCGACCTCTACCTCTAACGGCCTGGCCTCCAACTCTAACTTCATGACCTCCACCTCTAACACCTCGACCCCCACCTCTGGCTGGATGAGCGGGTGGTGGAACACCTGGTGCGGGAACCATGGCACGAGAACCCTGGTGCTGAGAACTGCTCGAGGCTCGAGGGAAAAATCTAGAAATGTTCCCCGGACCACCACAAGTATAACAAGTTCTCGGCTGCTGAGACTGCTGGCCCTAAAACTGGCCCTGATGACCCGAGTAACCACCCTGAAAACTCTGAAGCGACGATGGACTGATAGGAGCTGGTGGTGCACTTTAGGGAAACTGATCAAAATAATGCATATGAGAACCACGACCACCTGGAGCACCACGATAAACCTAAAGTGCTGAATGAAATGGATTGGGATGATGGCCCCTACCAAAAGAATCCCTGCCTCCAGATGACGCACCACTGAACCTGCCAAAGTGACGAGGCCTCTTGTCAGACCCCTGACCACTCCCCTGTAATAGAACCATCTCAACTCGTCTGGCCACATTGGCTGCATCCTGGAAGGAAATATCACTCCCCGTCTCCTTCGCCATCTGCAATCTGATCGACTGATCTAGTCTCTCAATAAACCTCCTCACCATCTCTCGGTCGGTAGGAAGTATCATAATAGCACGACGGGCCAATGTAATGAATCTGGTCTCATACTGAGTGACGGTCATAGTACCCTGCTGGAGACGCTCAAACTGCCTCCGATAATCCTCTCTCTAGGTGATAGGAAGAAACTTCTCCAAAAACAACTCAGAGAACTGGGCCCAAGTCAAAGGTGGTGACCCAACTGGTCTAGTCAAACAATAATCTCTCCACCAAGTCTTGGCGGAACCTGGCAGACGAAAAGTAGCAAAGTCGACCCCATTGGTCTCCACTATTCCCATGTTCTGTAGAACCTCGTGACATCTATCCAAATAGTCCTGGGGATCCTCTGAAGATGTACCACTATAAATAGTATTAAAAAGCTTGGTGAACCTGTCCAACCTCCACAAAGTATCAGCAGACATAGCTGCTCCATCACCGGTCTGAGCCACAACACTCGGCTGAACTACCCCAGCTATTTGAGATGCTAGAGTCTGAAACTGAGGATCCATATGCTCCGGAGTGCGAGTAGCGGGAGTCTGAGCTCCTCCCCCAGCTTGAGGGACGACTGGTGCTGCAGGAAGTAAACCTGCATGAGCGACATTCTCCATGAGGCCCACTAGACGGACCAGAGCATCCTGGAGTATCGGGGAAGAAATGAACCCCTCGAGAACCTGAGCTGGCCCAGCCGAGACTGTCTGGGCAGGAACCTTATCAGCACGCAGCTGGTGGTGCTGCTTTGGGCTGAGCTCTGCCCCTGCCTCGTCCTCGGCCCCTCATTGGAGCTATAACTAGGGACTCAGGTTGCTGATCAATGGATGAAGAAGCACGTGTTTTCGCCATCTGCGAGAGAATAGAGTAGAAGTTCAGTTAGCATTGAGAATTCAAATAGCACGACAGAGAAGAATAGATGTGAAGTCATTCCTAAACTCGGTAGCCTCTAGGGGATAAGCACAGACGTCTCCATACCGATCCCTCAGACTCTACTAAGCTTGTCCGTGAATTGTGAGACCTAAGCAACCTAGTGCTCTGATACCAACTTGTCACGACCCAAATTCCCCACCGTCGAGACCGTGATGGCGCCTCACATTGAACCCACTAGGCAAGCCAACGTTACTGGTTATTTTACCTTGTTTCTTTATTTTTAACATATAGCAAGTGATATACAAAATCAACAGAAATAAAAGTGCGGAAGAAACAGAATCTAACAACTTAATTAAATACTATTACGAAATTCCTAATAACTACTCCCAGAGTGGGTGTCCCAATTTCACGGACTGTCTATGAATACTACAAATAGGGGTCTGAACAAATCAAAATACATATGTCTCATAAATACATAAAGACATGGTATAAATCGGATATAAGGTGACGCCAAGGCCTGCAGACGCCTGCAGGACGACCTTGGGTCTCCACTGGACTGAAGGCAACAACCTCGATCTAGGATCCAAAGGGTCCACTACTGGGATCTACACAAAAAGTGCAGAGTGTAGCATCAGTACAACCGACCCCACGTACTGAGTAAGTGTCGAGCCTAACCTCGGCGAAGTAGTGACGAGGCTAGGACACGACAACAAAATAAACCTGTGCAATTTAATCATATAGGAAAAACAATAATAATGACAAGAAATAGGCAGCTAAAATTAAAAGGAAAGGGGAAAACATGCTGAGGGGAGGGAATATCAAGTGATAAAATAATGAAGTAAAACGACAAAATAAATATCAACGCAACACCACAGAAATAGTTACACAAAAGCAAGTGCACAGCATCACCCTTCGTGCTTTTACTCTCATCCTCACTATAAACCAACATAATCGGCACGGTATCACCCTTTGTGCTTTTACTCTCATCCTCACCATAAATTAATAGAAACGACACGACATCACCCTTCGTGTTTTTACTCTCTCATAATCATGTCATGGAAACACCCTTCGTGCTTTTATACTCACTCACAATATCATGCACGACATCACCCTTCGTGCTTTAACACTCTTCCTCACCCAAACAAATCAATAACAGAAATCCGGCAAGGAAATCAACATTATCAACAATAATAAACACCATAACGCCCCGGCTAGGGAGCCAACAGTAGAATCAATATCATCTCGGCATGGGAAACAACTATAACCAATCTAACTTAGTTACTTGAATTCACGTAATAATCTCAACTTGAACCCATACTCAACAACAGGAAATACCAAGGAGTTTCTATCAACATGAATAATTATCAATTTAGACATAGGTAGTGCTTAGTGAAAATAGCATATAAATCACAACATACGACTCACGGGCATGCTTGACACCAACATAGAGATACTCGTCACCACTCCTATACATTGAACATGATACCAACACGTAGCAAATAGGACATAACACCTATTCCCTCAAGATAAGGTTAAGCTAAACACTTACCTCGAATTTTACGGCCAAACTCAAGCTTCAATTACCACTTTACCTTTAGAACTCGCCTCCAATTCAATTGTATCTAGACATAACTAATTTAACACTATCAATAAATTCTAAATAATTCAACCCCAATGCTTAATTATAGGTTTTCTATCATTCTTCCCAAAAAGTCAAAAATTGACCCCGGGCCCGCTTGGTCAAAACATGAGGTTCGGACCAAAACCTGATCACCCATTCACCCACGAGCTGAATATGTAATTAGTTTCGGAATCCGACCCCAAATTGAGTTCTAAATTCCCAAATTTGCAAAATCCCTAATTCTCCTAAAATCCCTAATTTCTACCCTTAAAGGAAAAGATTTAGGTCTAGAAATCAGATGGGTGTTAATGGAAAATGAAGAAAATGAATTTAAGAACACAAACCTATGATTTGGTGATGAAATCCCTCTTCAAAAATCGCCTAAGGTCGGATTCTATGGAAAAAGATATGAAAATATGGTATGTTCCCGTTTTTGGCTACTGTTTTAAAAGACTGGACAGACCTTCTTTGCGTTCGCGAGAGGTCTCTCGCATTCGCGAGATACCCCACGTGTTCGCGAAGGGTTACTCCCCCCTGTCCTTCGCGTTCGCGTGCCTTTTGCCGCGTTCACATAGGGTATCGATCCCATCCCCCAGTTTCCCCACCTAAAGCTGTGCGTTCACAAGTGACCAGACACGTTCGCGTAGAGCACCCGCCCAGTGCTCTGGGTTCGCGTCATGGTCTATGCATTCCCATAGAGTAACCCAGGCCCCTTCCCTTTTTTCCCTTCACGTTCACGTGGGTTACCACGTGTTCGCATAGCATAAAATCAAAGACACCAGATACAACAATCTCACACCATAATTTCTAAGTCCGAAACACCCCGATGCCTATCCGAAACTCACCCGAGCCCTCGGGGCTCCAAATCAAACATGTACTCAACCCCAAAAATATCCTACGGACTTACCCATGCGATCAAATCACCAAAATAACATCTTAAACAATGAATTTAGCATCAAAATCAAAGATAACCTCAAGAATTTTCATAGTTTAAAATTTTAAAACTATGGGTCCGAATCTCATCATATCACCTCCGTTTCTTACCAAATTTACAGGCACCACTCAAATACTATATTAAACATGTACCGGGCTCCAGAACCATAATACGGGCTCGATACCATCAATTTTAAATATAACCAAATTTCCAAAAACTCTTACAATTTTAGTTAAACAATTTCTTTCAATAATTCATTTCTCGGGCTTGGAACCTATGAATTCGATTTCGGGCATACGCCCAAGTCCCATATTTTCCTACGGACTCTTCTGGACCGTCAAATCACAGGTTCGGGTCCGTTTACCCAAAATGTTGACCGAAGTCAACCTAAATTAAATTTTAAAGGCAAAATTAGCATTTTTCTCAGTTATTCATAAGAAAGCTTCCCGGATATACGCCCGGACTGCACACGCAAAATGAGGTGAGACAAAAGAAGGTTTTCAAGGCCTCAGAACACAGTTTTGACTTTAAGAACGAGAGATGACCTTTTGAGTCATCACATGCTGTCCGCCGAGTGAGGTCCCCTCCGTACGCTAGACGAGATTGTCAGTGCCGTACGGGAAAACCAATGCCAACAATTGAGAGAACAATAATGAGAATTGAATAAAAGCTTGATTGCATTAATGAAAGCTAGTACAAAAGAAGGCAACGCGATGTCGAGGGGGAGAGACACCAGTACAGAGAATTGCTTGCTAGAAAGTATTTGATTGCTTGATCCCCCCTAATAATGCTTAAAAAAATAAACGAAAGTTACAAGACTTGACCGAACTACGCTAGGCAAACATAATAAAAGTACTTGGAATAAAACTACCCTATATTTACAATGAAAAGGACTTAGTTTTCTATAAGGTAGAAATAGGTCCGTTGTCAGCAACTTTGTCTCAGGCATCACGATCTGCGCGCGCGATACTTTCTGCGCGCACGGCGCTGTTGGCAGCTGCTTGCGGTTGGGCGCTAGCGAGGTATATCGGTGGGGCGACAGAGGCACATGCGCTCTTGTCACTTGGTGTGGCCAAGACCACGGGGCCGTCTGCGGCGCTAGGCGTTAGGAGCTATCATCGCCCGAATGGGCTTGCCATTTACCTTCAGTTCAACGAACATCAAGGTCCTCTCTTGCTTAGGAGGAGTCTCTTTATTCGTCTTCTTTTTCCCTTTCTTGGCGATAGGGCAGGGGTCCTTCTTCTTGCGGATACCAGCACTGGTTTCCGTGAATGCCTCAGAAACAAAGCCCACAATTGCATTGAAGGCACCGACTGGTTCGGTTTGTTCCTCATCATCTGCTTCATCATACATCCAATCATCATAAGCTTGATGGGCGTTCTGCTGTGCATGTGGGCATTCATTATTCCAATGTGGCTTGCCGCAATGACGACATCCTAAGGGTGGCTTTATCCTACGATCATTGTTGTTTGACGCAGCACTGTTGCTGCCTAAGGAGGGAGCCTTAGATTTGTCTGCACTCCGATCTCCCCCGCTTTTGTTAGGGCCACCGTTTGTAGGTTGTCTTCCTTTGTAACCTGCTCAGACAGGCGGCTGCGGCCTATCCTTCTGAGTTTCCATTTGAAAGTCCCCAAGGCATTCCGCTGCTTGGATTGCATTGGGAAGGGTATCTACCCTTTGTCTTTGTAGCTCCATACGGGCATAAGGTTTCAACCCTTCCAAGAATGTGAAGAGCTTGTCTTTGTCCCCCATGTCGCGAATGTTCAGCATGAGTGCGGAGAATTCTCGCACGTAGTCCCTCACTGATTTGGTCTGGCGGAGCTCCCTTAGTTTTCTCCTTGCGTTATACTCAACATTTTGGGGGAAGAACTGTAGGCGTATGGCTGCCTTCAGTTCCGCCTATGTCTCCAGAGCATGTTCACCAGCCCTGATGGCTTCATACTTCACCCACCACAAGAGCTTAGCATCACCCTGAAGATACATGGCAATAGTTGCTACCTTCTTGGCTTATTCTAGGCCTCCCACGGCATCGAAGTACTGATCGATGTCGAAGATGAAATTTTCCACTTCTTTAGCATTCCTAGCCCCACTGTATGGCTTTGGCTCAGGAATTTTCAGTTTTGTGCCATGGGGGTGAGGTTAACAACACCCCCGATTAGATTTCCACCGCCTCGAAGCAAGCCTTGTAGAGCAGCATTGACAACATTGAGTTGGCCTGTCAAGTCGTCAATAGTTTGCTGCATGGCAGTCATCCTGTCTGCCCTTTGTGCTCTGTGGGCTAAATCCTCGGCGCACTCTTGTTGGAGGCCCACAAATTTATCAAAAATTTCGGTTGCCTCAGTAGCTGCCGTTTTCCAGTCTCATTCAGAGTCGCGATTGATATTTTCTATGTCAACTTCGGCCTCGGCCATTCTACAGTCCAGGTCGTCCAACCTTTGCACTAGGCTGGTTTTCAGTTCCGGCATCGTATCCACGATGGGCCGTAGTACGTCAACCGTCTCCTCAAGGGCCGCAATGCGGTACCCATGATTCACCATGGTCATAAATGGTGGTAATGTCAATGCGTTCCCTCGTCCGATGTCGAGCCTAGGCTCTGATACCAACTGTTACGCGGCTCCTTCCTTAGATTCCTTGGAAGGGTGACGTAAGGCTAAGCAACCGATGTCAGGGAATTTGTTGTCCGCCGAGTGAGGTCCCCTCCGTACGCTAGACGAGATTGTCAGTGCCGTAAGGGAAAACCAATGCCAACAATTGAGAGAACAGTAATGAGAATTGAATAAAAGCTTGATTGCATTAATGAAAGCTAGTACAAAAGAAGGCAACGCGATGTTGAGGGGGAGAGACACCAGTACAAAGAATAGCTTGCTAGAAAGTTTTTGATTGCTTGATCCCCCCTAATAATGCTTAAAAAAATAAACCAAAGTTACAAGACTTGACCGAACTACGCTAGAGAAACATAATGGAAGTACATGGAATAAAACTACTCTATATTTACAATGAAAAGGACTTAGTTTCCTACAAGGTAGAAACAGGTCCGTTGTCAGCAACTTTGTCTCAGGCATCACAATCTGCACGCGCGGCATTGTCTGCGCGCGCGACACTATTGGCAGCTGCTTGCGGTTGGGCGCTAGCGAGGGATATCGGTGGGGCGACAGAGGCACATGCGCTCTTGTCACTTGGTGTGGCCAAGACCACGGGGCCGTCTGCGGCGCTAGGCGTTAGGAGGCTTTCCAGGATGCCACGGGACGCGTCCAAGGGGTCATGGGGAATGGCTGTAAAGCCGCCCATGACAATAATTATGCTATTACTTCAACAAGTGTAATTTCTCTCTGAGCTTTTTCTCTCTTGATCTTTTTCTCGTGGAACCCAAATTATAACCCTACTCTCATACTATGCATAGGGATGAATCTTTGTTTACTTGCAGCATAGCTATTACTTGTTCTCCCTGGTGCATCTTTCACAACCAATCCTTCTTTACTATATTTCCATTATTTACACCACCCTTTGTTTAGTCCTGTATACGGTCGAAACCGGGTATGCCCGATTCCGCGGGCTCGAGGTGCTGCCTCGAGGATAAGCTCGCAATAGATCTGGTTCGAGCTCGATGGCAGGGTATGAAGCATGAAGATCGAAGCACTTGCTGAGGATCGAGACCAAGCATGACTAACGTCGAATAATAGAATGGTGAGATATTAGTAATCGACCAAAGATCTCGGCGGATATCTCGAAAGAAATTGAACCAGGTGGTTATTGACATCAATCATGGGATTTATTTCCATTATTATAATTGTACCTTATTTAGGATTCATCTACTATCTAAAGAGGGACCTCATTCATTTGTAACATCATACATTCACTGATAAAATAATATGCACGCTGCTCTCTATTTACTTGCGTTCTACTGTTGTTCTTTACTGTTCTTGCTGCTTGATTTTCAGACTATCCCGAATCTAGGTCGATACATTGCTACATCACCGGTTTGATTTATTTTGTCGCTTAACTTACTTATTTAATTCGTCATTTATCAATTGGTATTGAATTATATCGTGTATCCTTAAAACCGCAATACACATTTTATTGTTACTCGATATTTAGGGTAAATAGTTTGGCGCCCACCGTGGGGCTAAGGATATTAATGATTGATCAATATTAATTATGGTAAAGATACTATTTTACGCTTGTTATTGTCAAGAATATTTGCTTTCAGGTTGCAACATGTCTGTCACGACCCAAAACCTATGGGTTGTGATGGCGCCGGACACCACTGTCAGGCAAGCCACTCCCTTAATCAGTTGAAATACCTTCCTGTTTAACAATTTCGAAATCGTTGCCTTTATTGCAT
>MDKH01018617.1:0-19220 GCA_005239495.1 Nicotiana undulata | reverse complement strand
CCGAAGGGTTCAGAATATGATTCCAATGAGCCCTACATGCATTATATATATATATATATATATGTATGTATATATATATATATATATATATATGTATGTATGTATATATATATATATATATGTATATATATGTATCTATTTTACTCTACCGAGCCGCGCTATAGTCGGTCGGTTATGGCACCTATTGTGCAACCACTGATCAGTTAGGTTTATCGAGTCCTCTTTGAGGTCGGGTATGATATGATGATGATGATGCCCACAGAGGTGGATGTTGATACGATGATGATGATGCCCACAGAGGCGGATGTTTGTAAAAGATTATGTATATATATGTATCATGCATTTCATGTTACTGACTCTTAGAAGCACTCAGATGTTACATGTTGTATCTTCTCTACCTCTCTTTACATTATTGTTCATATTTATATTGACCTGACTTATATACTCAGTACATTATTCCTACTGACGTCTTTTTTATTTGTGGACACTGCATGTCGTGTTGCAGGTCCTGATAGACAGGTAGACGCAGTTCCCCCACCACAGTAGGCTTTCTAATTCAGCAGTTATAGGCGAGATCCCTTCTCCAGACTTGACGTGGTCTTGGTATGCATTTTTGTTATAGATATTATGGGTATGTCGGGGCCATGGTCCGACTATGTTGCATTACTTATGCTCCTTTAGAGGCTCATAGACAGATGTTGGCTTATGTATAGTTTGGTATGTCTTGTCGGATGATTTTTGTTGTATAGTCTTTCATGGAAGCGTGGTAGCTCCTAACTTATTTGTAGTTTCTTGGCAGTCTTGTTATCCCATGTTATCCATGTTCATTCAATTATCTTTCATTGTTTGGTATTAATAATCAATATCTACCACTTATATTGATCTCGTCGGCCCTTAAAGATAATAAGAAGATTAGATAAAATGTACGTTGGTGCTCGGCAAGTATGGCCCGGGTACTAGTCATGATCCTCCAGTTTGGGTCGTGACAGACAAATTGGTATTAGAGCTTCTAGGTTCATAGGAGTCACAAGTCACAAGTCGGTTTATTAGACTTTCGTCGATCGGTGCGTAGACGTCTGTATCTATCTTTGAGATGCTATGTAAGTGTTAAGAACAATCATATTCTTTGGAGTTCCTTATTGTGCTAGTTACTGTCATCACAATTCTTAAACTCTATTATATTCTTGCTTACAGATGGTTCGTACTCGTACCGGACGTACTGATGGACAGGCACTCGAGCCCCCAACCAGAGCCGTCAGAGGCAGGAGCCGGGGTGGAGGACGAGCACGCGGTGCAACCCGAGCACCGGCGAGAGCAGAGGTAGAGGATCCCCCAGAAGCTACAGTTGGAGGGGCACAGGAGGTTCCTACTATTACTTTAGCCCTCCAGAAGACATTGGTTCAGTTTTTGAGTGCTTTTAGTACTCTATCTCAGGCGGGATTACATCCGATAGTCCCAGCTACATCCCAAGCCGGGGGAGGGACACAGACTCCCGCAGCCCGTACTCCTGAGAAGAGAGTTCATATTGGGCAGGTTCTAGAGTACATTCCTATGCCCCCAGCAGTTCCAGCTCAACATGAGGTTAGGGCAGCTGTTCTTGAGGCAGAGCAACTCCGACTTGAGAGGTACAAGAAGTACCACCCACCTGAGTTTAGTAGACTAGCTTCGTATGGCGCCCTGGGTTTTCTTGAGGAGTGTCATCGCATTCTCCGCACTTTGGGTATTGTGGAGACGAGTGGGGTTTCTTTCGCTGCTTTCCAGCTGAGGGGAGCAGTTTATCAGTGGTGACGTGCTTTTGAGCTTAGCAATCCGGACGAGGCATCTTCACTTACTTGTCCTCAGTTCTCAGAGATGTTCCTACTTGAGTTTGTCGCTCAAATCCTCAGGGATTCCTGGCGTGCAGAATTTGAGCAGCTTTTCCAGGGTACTATGACTGTGTCGTAGTATGCAGTTTGTTACAGCGATTTGGCTCATCATGCACCAGCTTTGGTTGCCACGTTAGAGAGAGGGTTCGATGCTTTATTGAGGGACTTCACCCCAATATTCGGAGCAGCATGGCTAGGGAGCTGGAGACAGATATTACTTACCAGCAGGCCATGAGTATTTCCCGGAGGATTGAGACTATGTTAGCCCGGGACTAGGAGGAGAGAGAGGCCAAGAGGTCTCGAGAGACTGGTCATTTTTCAGGAGCCCGTGCACCAGCAGCACGCTATGGTAGGGGTTTTGTGAGTCGCCCCCTTTATTCAGCTCTTCCAGCAGCCAGTTGTATTTCAGCTCCTTCTAGACCTCAGAAGCCTTATTATTCACCACCAGTAACTCAGGTGCCTCCTACTCGAGGTGTTATCACCGGCCAATCCATCATTCCAGTTCAGAGTCAGCATCAGCCACCGTATTCTCCGAGGGGTTGTTTTGAGTATGGTGACCCTTGTCATGTGATCAGATATTTCCCCATAGCTAGGAGGTGTGCACCACCTCAGACTTATCAGGTTCCACGCCTTCCACCAGGTCCCCGAGCTATTCTTCCAGCCCCAGTTGCTACCCCACCATCTGAGGCAGCTCGAGGTGGAGGTTGGGGAGGTCGAGGTCGCCCTAGATGGGGAGGTCAGGCCAGGTACTATTCTCTTCCAGCCCGATTCGAGGCCATTGCTTCAGATTCAGTCATTACAGGTATTGTTCCCGTTTGTCATAGGGATGCATCGGTATTATTTAACCCATGATCTATATATTTGTATGTGTCTTCTTATTTTGCTTCACATCTGGGGATATCTCGGGATTTTTTGAGTTCCCCTGTTAAGTTTCTACTCCGGCGGGAGATTCTCTTATTGTGGACCGCGTATATCGGTCGTGTTTGATTGTTATCAATGGTTTGGCGACCAGGGCTGATTTATTTTTACTCAATATGGTAGATTTTGATGTTATATTGGGTATGGATTGGTTGTCTCCATAGTATGCCATTCTTGATTGTCACGCCAAGACCGTGAAGCTGGCTATGCCAGGATTACCGAGGTTAGAGTGGAGAGGTTCCTTAGAGTACACTCCCCGCCGAGTCATTTCTTTTCTTAAGGCTCAGCGGATGTTTGAAAAGGGGTGTGATGCATATTTGGATTATGTGAGAGATGTTAGTGCTGATACCCCTACAGTTGAGTCTGTCCTCGTTGTTAGGGACTATCCTGATGTTCCAGTTGATCTTCCGGGTATGCCGCCCGATAGAGACATTGATTTTGGCATAGACTTGTTGCCGGGCATTCAGCCAATTTCCATTCCTCCCTATCGCATGGCTCCTCCTGAGTTAAAGGAGTTGAAGGAGCAGTTGAAGGAGTTGCTTGACAAAGGGTTCATCAGGCCCAGTGTATCACCTTGGGGTGCTCCGGTGTTATTTGTGAAGAAAAAGGATGGTACGATGCGTATGTGTATTGACTACCGGTAGCTGAAGAAGGTGACAGTGAAGAATAGGTACCCATTGCCCCGCATCGATGATTTATTTGACCAGTTATAGGGAGCTAGGGTGTTCTCCAAGATTGATCTTCGTTTGGGCAATCATTAGTTGAAGATTCGGGATCCGGATATCCGGAAGACTACCTTCAGGACCAGATATAGCCACTATGAGTTCCTTGTTATGTCATTTGGGCTGACTAATGCCCCAGCAGCCTTTATGCACCTGATACACAGCGTATTTCGGCCTCATCTTGATACCTTCATCATCGTGTTCATTGACGACATTCTTGTATATTCTCGGTCCAGGAGGACCATGAGCAGCACTTGAGGACCGTGCTTCAAACAATGAGAGAGAAGAAGTTTTATGCCAAATTTTCTAAGTGTGCATTTTGGCTTGATTCTGTGGCATTCTTAGGCCATGTGGTATCTTCGGAGGGGATCAAGGTAGACCCGAAGAAGGTAGAGGCGGTAAAGAGTTGGCCAAGACCGTCTTCAGCTACTGAGATCCGCAGTTTCCTCAATTTGGTTGGGTATTATCGCTATTTTATGGAGGTATTTTAGTCCATTGGAGAGCCCATGACCAGACTGACCTAGAAGGGTGCACCTTTTATATGGACCAAGGAGTGTGAGGAGAGCTTTCAGAAGCTCAAGACAGCCCTGACTACAGCTCCACTGTTAGTATTACCCACCGGTTCAGGGTCCTATACGGTCCATTGTAATGCTTCGAGGATTGGCCTAGTAGCAGTGTTGATGCAGGACGGTAGAGTGATTGCCTACGCGTCCAGACATTTGAAGATGCACGAGAAGAACTACACTGTGCATGATCTCGAGTTGGCAGCTATTATTCACACCCTGAAGATATGGCGTCATTATTTATATGGTGTTCCCTGTGAGATATTCACGGATCACCAGAGTTTGCAGCATATATTCAGGCAGAAGGATCTTAATTTGCGCCAGTGTAGGTGGTTGGAGTTCCTCAAGGATTATGACATCACTATATTATACCACCCGGGGAAGGCCAATGTGGTGGTCGACGCCTTGAGTCGCCGGGCGGAGAGTTTGGGTAGTCTGGCATATCTTCATGCAACTGAGAGGCCCTTAGCCTTGGGTGTTCAGTCCTTAGCCAGTAAGTTCGTGAGGCTGGATCTTTCTGAGCCTCGCCGGGTTTTTGCTTGCAATGTTGCTCGATCTTCTCTTTATGACCGCATTCGGGAGTGCCAGTATGAGGATCCCAACCTTCGGGCTCTTCAGGATAGAGTTCGACAGGGTGATGCTAGGGATGTGAACATAGGTGATGACGGTGTGATGAGGATGCAGGACCGGATTTGTGTGCCAAATGTAGATGAACTTCGGGAGTTGATTCTTGAGGAGGCCCATAGCTCGCGGTATTCCATCCATCCAGGTACCGCGAAGATGTACCAGGATTTGAGACTGCACTATTGGTGGCGAAGGATGAAGAAGGATATATCGGAGTTTGTAGCCAAGTGTCTCAATTGTCAGCTAGTCAAATGTGAGCATCAGAGACCGGGAGGATTACTTCAGCAGATTAAGCTTCCAGAGTGGAAGTGGGAGCGGATCACCATGGACTTTGTGGTTGGACTTCCTCGGACCTTGGGGAAGCATGATGCTATTTGGGTGATTGTGGATCGGCTGACCAAATCAACTCATTTCATTCCTCTGTTGACTACATATTCTTTTGAGAGGTTGGCCCAGATCTACATCCAGGAGATAGTCCAGTTGCACGGTGTGCCGTTGTCCATTATATCATATCGAGGTCCTCAGTTCACCTCACACATCTGGAGAGCCTTGCATAGTGAGTTGGGTACCCAGATAGATCTCAGTACAACATTTCACCCCCAGACGGACGGGCAGTACGAGCGCACGATTCAGATTCTTAAGGATATGCTCCATGTCTGTGTGATGGACTTTGGGGGGTCATGGGATCGGCACTTGCCTCTTGCAGAGTTTGCTTATAATAACAACTACCAGTCCAACATTCAAATGGCGCCGTATGAGGCATTGTATGGTAGATCGTGCAGGTCTCCAGTAGGGTGGTTTGAGCCGGGAGAGGCCCGATTGTTAGGTACAGACTTGGTACAGGATGCCCTAGACAAAGTGAAGGTGATCTAGGAGAGACTTCGCACAGCTCAGTCCAGGAAGAAGCGTTACGCGGATCGGAAGGTTCGTGACTTGGCATTCATGGCTGGTGATCAGGTTTTGCTTCGGGTATCGCCTATGAAGGGCGTCATGAGATTCGGGAAGAAGGGTAAGCTGAGTTCGAGGTTCATTGGGCCTTTTTAGGTGTTGCAGCAGGTTGGGGAGGTTTCTTATGAGTTGGCCCTGCCTCCCAACCTAGTAGGAGTTCATCTGGTATTCCACGTTTCCATGCTCTGGAAGTATCACGGTGATTCGACTCATGTTTTGGATTTCAACTCAGGCTAGTTGGACAAGGATCTATCATTTGTTGAGGAGCCTGTGGCTATATTAGACAAGCAGGTCAGGAAGCTCAGGCCATGTGGAGTTAGTACCCTCACTTTTTCACAACTTCAGGTATGTTTCTATAATCGTTCGAGGACGAACGATTTTCTTAAGAGGGGGAGAATATAACGACCTGGTCGGTCATTTTGATAGTTAGCGCCCTATCCCCTAATAACTGCTCCTCCCATGTCTATTTATGTTATTGAAACTTGTCGGAGCGTTGAGTGGTGAAATCCGGAGTGATTTTGGACGCTTAGTCCTTAAATGTGGATTTTTGCTTTTGAAATCAGGTCGTAGCTAGAACTATGTAAAGACGGATCCGGAATGGAATTTCGTCGACTCCGTTAGCTCTGTTGGGTGATTTTGTGGTTAGGAGCGTGTTCGGAATATGTTTTCAAGGTCGGTTGTAGATTTAGGCTTGAATTGGCTAAAGTTGGAATTTCGACAATTTCAGACGATAGGTGAGATTTTGATATCAGACTCGAAATGGAATTTCGAAAGCGACAACATGTCAGGGACAAGTCATTTATGACATGTGTTGAAAATTTGAGGCCATTTGGATGAGTTTAGACGTGTTTCGGCATCAGATGTGAATTCTAGAAATTTCATAAGCTCTTAGACTTGAATCTATGCATATTTGATGATTTTGATGTTATGGGATGTGTTTTGAAGGCTCGACTAAGTTTGAATGAAGTATTAGGACTGATTGGTAAGTTTGGTTGAGGTCCCGGGGGTCTCGGGGTATTTCGGGTGCTCAACGGGTGATTTTGGAACTTGGAACATAGCTGAACCATTGTTGGTTCTGGTTTTTCGCACCTGACGATGGGGAACCGCAGGTGCGCAATTTGGCTCGCAGGTGCGGAATTTAGGCAAGGGCTGCCAATGGTCGTATGTGCGGTCTGGGTTCCGCCGGTGCAACCAATTGACCGCAGGTGCGGCCCCAGCCCTATTAAGTGAGTTCCCGCACCTGCGATGGATTTTCCGCAGGTGCGGTACCGCAAGTGCGGTCCAAGAGTCGCAGGTGCCATATCCCTGGGCTATTTATACAAAAGTCCGAGGGTTTATGTTATTTTCACCATTTTTGAATTTAAGAGCTCGTGAGGGGCGATTGTTGGAGACTTTTGCACCTGGGTAACTTGGGTAAGTGATTTCTAACCTACTTGGATCAATTTTCATGATTCCTAACTTAAATCTAGTCCTTAAAATTCGAATTTGGGTGAAAGTTTTTGGAAACAGTGGATGAACTTCATAGACCAAATTATTGGGGTTTGATTGGGTTTTTGACCTCCGATTTGAGAGATTCTTATATGGTTAGACTCGTGTGTGAATGGGTGTCCGAAAAATATAAGTTTTACCCGATTCTGATACGTAGGCCTGGGGGACTTTTTGGGCGAATTTCCTAATTTCGCGCATTAGCTTCGAATTAATTAGCTATTTTGTTTCCTTGAAGTGAAATTTATATTATGCAATCGAATTGAATAGATTTGGGCCACCCGGAGTCGGATACTCGTGGCAAGAGAGTGATATTGAGTTGATTCGCAGTCAAGGTAAGTGGCTTGCCTAACTCTGTGTTGGGGACTTCCCCTTAGGTATTCTTATACTGATTTTGTTATGTGGACGCCGTGTACGTGAGGTGACGAGTGCGTACACGGATCATTGTTGCTAAAATTCCACTTTTCGTTCCATGACATAACTCATTTTCATTCCTATATTACTGCTTTATGTCATAACTGAGTAGTTAGCGTAGGAATAAGCATGCCTACCTGTCCTTACTTGGATTCCTCTTATTTGCTACTAATTACACCATGCTTAGGTAGTTTACCTTATTCTTGCCTGTAGTTTTCTTAAACTGTTTAATTAAACTGTATCCGATAGACTTTTGCATTGCATATTTAAATTGGGACTACGGACCGAGATCCAGGAGCTTTCCCCCTGTAATGCATTGCATATTTAAATTGGGACTACAGACTGAGATCCAGGAGCTTTCCCCTTGTACTGCATAGCATATTTAAATTGGGACTACCGACTGAGATCCGGGAGCTTTCCCCCTGTACTGCATTGCATAATTGCTGTTGAGATATATGTTGTGCTGAGCCGAGGGCTCTTTTTTATTATTTCCTTCAGTTTTCCTTTTAAATCCTGCCATCATTGCTTATTTATATTTCACTGTTTAGACTTATAACTGACTTGTTCTTAAAACTCAGTAGAGCCTTAATCTGACCTCGTCACTACTTGACTGGGGTTAGGCTTGGCACTTACTAAGTACCGAATGTGGAGTACTCACGCCCTTTCCTGTGCATGTTTTTTCCATATGCAGATCCAGGTACCAGCACACAGTACCATGGTTAGGCGCATCATAGCAGCTGCTTATGAGACCGCGAGGTAATTCTGCCGCGTCCGCAGGATCTCATGTGTCCCCTTCCACTCCAGTATAGATTTAGGAGACATATATAGATACATTTTTCCTTATTCCTTTGTTTAAAGCTACAGTAGTATAGAGTTTGTGATTTGTGATATTCCGGGTTTTGGGAAAGTAAAAGTTGTACATGTCGAGCAGCTAAGTTTTATAGTTATTGCTACACCTTTACTGTTTTTATTACTGTTTTGTCTTATTTCCCCGTATATTTTAGGCTTACCTAGTCATATGAACTAGGTGCCGTCACGAGCACGTTCGGAGGGTTAATACGGGTCGTGACAATCTTCAATGGTGATCTATTAGTTTTTTGTTCTTTAATGAGTAGTATCCAACCAAATGGCATATTCAGTAACATTTGCCCATTATAGTAGTAGTATGTATAAAGAACAGTAGGCATATTTTAATCTAATGGTTCCAGCTTTGAAATCCTTTATTATAGGTTCCACATACAAATCTGTTTGGTTGCTAAGAGTCATAGGTGAGAAAGCTATCACTTATAATTTTTTGATTTGAGTGCAGGACGCCTTTGAAATTATAGACACGCAACACACTAGGGATACTATACTTCATACAGCTAATAATTTGTATCGATATCGTCGTAGTAGGCTCCATGATCATTTCAAGAAATTTTCTACAAAGGAGGAACGATTGCAAAACATACCAGAAGATGTCACTGAAGTTCAATGAAAATTCTTGGTGGACTATTTCGACTATGATCCTTTCAAGGTAATTAAATTAAATATGCGCAAAAGCTATTCTTTAGCTTAAAAGAATTCTGAAAATATCTACGTCAACCAGGGAAGTTACAAAAAACTAAGGAAGCAACCTATGAAATGGAACTTAAATTCTCATGACCAGATCCAAAGTCTTGTTTATTTATTATTTTACTTTTTATACTTGAATTATAGGATATATCATTAATTCATATTCATTGCAGAGAATGAGTTCTAGAAACAAAATAAACAAGGCAAAACAAGGAATCAATCATATTTGCGGTAGAAAATCCTTTGGGGCAATCTCTTTTGAAGAGGTGAGATATGTCTTATTTAATGAATTTAGTAATTCTTTCTTCAATAATGTAATTTGATTTAATTTCTGAAAGTTTCCAAACTTTCAGAAACTTTGGGAGAAAACTCACATGAAAGATGGTCATTGGGTCAACGATGTTGTTGCTGAATTGAATGTATATACAAAACACTAATCTTTAATCCTATGATATTAGTTTATTGAAACAAATATTGAAAGCTAAAGCTTGTATGTCCTGTTTGTAGGATAAAGTGAATGAATTGGTTGCAGAACAAATTCAAGAAACAGAAGAGGGTACTGATATGGACCATATTAATAATGCATCCTTTATAAAAATTATTGGAGAAAAGTCAGATTATTACCGTGGCCAAGGATCGGGACTTAAGCTAATAAATAAGCGATCCATGCAAGAGCTTCAAGAGCAACTGCAAGCACAAAAAAAAGAGGTGGAAGAAGAACGTCATAAACGAGAGAGTGTATAATCTAAACTTAAAGAAGTGCAAGAGCAACTTGAGGAGGAGCGGAAATATCTAGAAGTCATGAAAGCTCATGTAGGAGTCATGGAAGCCCGTGTAGGACGTGAGCAGAATTAAAAGAGGGAATGGTCGGACTTGCATCCCTGATACAAAGTTCCCAGGTATTCATTTAGTATAAGCACTAAAGTTTCTTTCTTCTTCTTCTTTCTAAACGTCCAAAAAGCGCCGAAATGCTGGCGAATTTGTTTCAGAAAAATTCTGCCCAATTTTTTCAGTTTCTGCCCAATTTTTATATTCTTTATTCTTAAGCTTATTTTCTGGCATTTATTTGTCATAGTCTTTTTGATATTACAAAATAGTTTCATTATTGGTAAGAGTAGATGTTTATTGGCAGTCTGGCACATCAATAGAGATATTTATTTTTTATATCTTCTAAAATCACCGTCAGAGCTGATATGCTAGTTATTTAATATAAATAAGTCTGAAATAATTGTCCACATTATTAGTTGTGGAAGACATCTGATCTGATTCTGCCCCTTTGCTATTTAGGAAAAAACCAAGAAGTAGAACAGAGGTTAATCTATTATGGTATTTGTAATCTCAAGGAACATATTTAAGGATTAATTCTTCCTAGGTTGTTATGCATTTTCGTAACCTCTTTTAAGTTGACTGCTGGATTTTAAGGTCGGGATATTATTTACTCATAAGCTTATTTTCTGGAATTTATTTTTCATAGTCTTTTTATTACAAAATAGTTTCATCCTTGGTACTATCATGTTTAAGATCTTTATTTGTGCTTTATTTAACAGACTCGACTTCCTGCTGCACTTTTCAATATTATTACAAATTTAAGTGGTTCAGATGAGGCAAGTCATGCAAGTCCTATGGATGACATCATGGTAAGTAAACTTCACTAATTCATGTAAAAGTAAATTTCTTATCGCGTCTGACATAAGTACATACATCTTAGAAGGAACAAGAGCACTAGAAAGAATTGTGTTAATTCATGAATGCTTGTACTCCAATACCTGTTAATTTCTCAATATTTCAGTTCTTGAGTTACCCTTAACTTGGTTCACAAATGCACTAAGCACAGGTTCGAAAATTCCACGATTCATGTATGTGAAAGTTGTGCCTGAATCGACAATACTCCCTCCATTTACATTAGCATCAGGTGTCAAATACTCCCTGCATTGTGATAATTAGATGCACATTATTTTTCTGTTTGGATAGACATTTGGATAGTTGATAATACTTGACATTTTTGTGTTTGTTCAGTTGATACTCTTACTAAACCACATAAAAGAGTATTTGTATGTTTAGTTGTTTGCACCTCAGTTCTTGCAGTCATTTTAGTTTAATGAGGTTAAGGAGTTTCTGAAGTATTTGCTAATCTATTTTTAGGCTGAATACATATGCAGCCCCTTAAACTTGCCTATTTTTTTTCATTTGGACGCCTAATTGAAGGTTGTCCCTATTAGACACCTAAACTCAAGCTCTATTGTGTTTATTAAACACGTAATGCTGATATGGCACAACATGTGTATTACACTCTCATATGAGAGAGTGAAAACTTCCAATCTTTCTTTTATATAGTTTTTTATGTCTTCTTCAATTTCAATTTGCTACCACCATTTTCACCTCCTTCCTTACCATCTCGACAGTAAATTTGCAGATCGCTCCTAAAATTGAAAACAACATTTTTATTAATTTTTTAATCAATTTTTTTTATCAAAGCATTTTCCTCTGTTTGTTCGGTTAAGGGAGATATTGGTGGCTCACTTCCTCGGCCAATGAAACCATTAAAATTTTGGTCCCTTCTTGTTCTTCCAATTATGCTGTTCAACAGAAGAATTTAGAAAATATTAAAAAAACCTCTTTCCATTTGTTAACCGTTGCTTTTTCTCATAAGCCACTCCTTATATTAACTTACTTAATTTGATATTGTCTCCATTTAAAGCTTTCAAGAACACCAGTTAGCTATTTTCCACGAGAAGTTGTTTTAGCTTCTCACGGAAAAGAAATACCCAAAAGTCTCCACTATTATTCTATATAAACTCCTTTACATTTCTCCCTTCATTTATTTACAATAACCATGGTGACAATAATGAGGCCATTATCAACTTACTGTTTTTATTTTGGTTCAGTGCTGTGCGATTCTTCACCTTATTGATTTCTTAGTATTACAATAAATTCGTAAAAGCTTAGATGACTTTACATCCGACACTTGCAATTTTTCCGGAAATTTATAAGATGATGGCACTACATCTGGGGAACTGGAATACTGGACCCTATATTTAACAGGGCGGCATGGTAATTTCAGGTGGGCAATGAGGGTTTTGTTAAGGAGTCAAAAGAGGGGAGGTGAAAGAAAATGGTGTTTTTTTCTTACTGATGTGTCATTTTTTTGTTTGTCACATTGCCATATCAATAGCATTTGAGCCTCACGCATGAAATAGTTTTGCTTGTTCTTAAAAATTATGTTCAATACACAATTTAGCTTTAGTTCAAGTGTCCAATAGGCACAACTTCTAGTTTAAGTGTCCAAATGAAATAAACAAGCAAATTTAGAGGGCTGCACATGTATTCAGCCCTATTTTTATTTAGTTTTTTTGGAGCGGATACTTGATATGATATCTTGGAATTTATGTTATAATGTATTTTTAGCTGAATATTTCTACCCCTACCATACTGTCTAATGTAAATAGGCATATGTGGTTCCCTCTATTCTAAATTAAAGTCTAATTATAATGTTTTTCTTGTAGGATGATGATGCGTAAACCAACGCAATGCAATCTGGTTCATGTGCTACACAAGCCGGAAGATTTGTCTTTTGGGTTCTATTAGATTAGAATTTAGTGACCTAGGACACATGATGTTTTTATCCTTTTCAGTAAAAACTTTTAGAAATATTCAGATTTTAGAAGGGTGTAACAACTTTATGTATTGACCTTTTGCATATATATAATATTCAGTAGTTTATATACATTTGTTAAAAATCTGAAAGCATATAGGAATTATGTATATAGCAACAATTCATAAGTTGTTGCTAAAAACCTTTCATGAAGCTTATATGCAAGAATTAATGTTGTTGACACAAAGTAACTTATTGCCATAATATTGCTTGTTGCTAAAATTTTATATAACAAATTAACTAATAATTCCCGTCATTTTTTTGCAACAACTTGTATTGTTGGAAAAATGATTGATTTGTCGCAACAATTATTGTTGTTGCTGAAATTTTTTATAAATCACAATTATATGCCTTTATAACAACAAAATATAATTTATTGCAACAACAAGATTTGTTGCGATAATTTAGCTTTTTGGCAATGACATTGGTTCTTGTTGCATAGATTTTTCGCATCGCAGTTTGCTGCAACAACGTGCAACAACTTATTTTTTGTTGCGAAAAGTTTTTTTTGCAACGACAACCAACATATTACAACAAAAAATGTTGTTGAAAATTTCGTAGTTTCTTGTAGTGAGAGAACGAGGGGCTCTCCTTTGGATTTCTATCTTCCTTCGTGGATTTTACGGCAATATACCCCATAACAAAGATAATCAATTAATGGTTATCGCCAATCTTCAATTTCAACCTCAAGAACGGAAGCAAGATGCTCAACTTCGCTTTCTTCTTCCTCATAGTCATTTGGTGAGGAACTACCCATCTTTGGCAAACAACGACTTGTGTATGATCAGACAAAGATAATGTAGAAGATAAGGTTGTTAATGCATCAACTCTCTTATTTTCCTTTATCGGCACGTGTTGAATAGTTACCTCTCCAAGCCAACTTACCAATGTTTGAGCATATTTGTGATATGGCAATAACTCTGGCTTCTTGGCCTCATAGCTACCTAAAATATGATTGATCACTAACTTGGAGTCTCCAAAAATTTGTAGCTGCAATTGTTTGATATCCACAGTCATTTCAAGCCCAAGTATGAGCGCTTGATATTCAGCAACATTTATTGGAGCGGCGTTGTGTCAGAGTGAAAGAATATGGCAAAACTTCTCCTTGAGAAGTGATAAACACTATTCCAGCGCCAGCTCCTTCACGATGTGCAGCGCCATCAAAATACATCTTCCAAAGAGGTTGAATTTCTATGATAATTGCATCTTCATAAGGCAATTCATCAGACTACTCCCAATCATGTGAAATCGGATGGTCAGCTAGAAAGTCTGCTAATGCTTGTCCTTTTACCGCCTTTTGAGGAACATACACAATTTCAAATTGTTGAAATTGTAGGTACCACCTCGCTAATCAATCAATTAGGACTGATTTAGACATGACAAACTTGATAGGATTAGCTCTTGAGACGAGTCGCACAACGTGATCTTGGAAGTAATGCTTCAACTTCTAAATTGAGAAGCCAAGTGCCAAACATAACTTCTCAATAGGTGAATACTTTATCTCATTTGGCATCATCATCCTACTCAAGTAATAAAGCGCATTTTCATTGCCTTCATTGTTTACTTGAGACAGAAGCGCTTCTACTGACGTTTCCTGTGCTAAAATTTATAATATTAATGGCTTTCCAGGTATAGGGCTGCCAGAACTGTAGGTTTCATCAGATAAGACTTAATTCTTTCAAAAGAATTTCTGCATGCTTGGTCCCATTCAAAAGGAACACCTGTCTTCATGAGGCAACTAAATGGTTGACATCTTCCAGCCAGATTCGAAATAAATCTTCTAAGATATACCAACTTACCCTGTAAGCTTTTTAGTTCATGAATATCCTTAGGATAGGGCATTTTCAAGATAGCATCCACCTTAGCTTGATCAATTTTGATACCTCAATGTCGAACAATAAAACTGAGGAACTTCCTAAAAGTAAATTCAAAGGCGCACTTCAACGGATTCATTCTAAGTTAGTATCTCCGAAGTCATTCAAATACCATCCTCAAATCTTCCAAGTGATCGTCCTTCTTCCTTGACTTCACCAACAAGTCGTCAGCATAACACTCCATGTTTTTATGAAGCATGTCATCAAAAATATTTTGCATGGCACATTGATATGTAGAACCATCATTCTTCAAACTAAAAGGAATTACCTTGTAACAATATATACCTTTAGGGGTGCGAAAGGTAGTAAGTTCTTCATCCTTCGGTGCCATACGAATTTGATTATATCTAGATGAACTATCCATGAAAGACATCGCCTCGTATACAGTTGTTGCATAAATCATGAGCTAAGGGATAGGAAAAGGAAATTTATCCTTAGGACAAGCGTTATTTAGGTCCCTAAAGTCAACACAAACTCGAATTTGGTCATTCTTCTTTCTTATAGGGACGATGCTTGAAATCCATGTAGGATATTTAACTTCACGAACAAAACCACCCTCAATAATATTATTAACTTCGGTTTCAATCAAGGGAACCAGTTAAGGTCTAAAGCGACGTTGTGCTTGCTTCACAGGACGAGCTCCTCGTTTGACAGCAAGATGATGAACATCCACCTTGGCGTCTAAACCTTGTATTTCTTTTTAACTCAAAGCAAATACGTCTTTCAACTCCTTAAGTAGATCAATATATTTGTTCTTTTCATCACCAGTTAGAGAGGCACTTACATATGTGGGCTTTGGATCTTTAACTACTTCGAGATTGACTTTTTTTTAGTGCATCAACCGTTGTCTTCACTCCTTATTCAAGCTCAGGTGGTGCATTTTTAGCATCTTCATCCTCTTGAGGATCACCATCATTGAAAGATATGTGATGACATACATGAATATCAAGCACTTTTCCTCGATTTTCGTATAAGGTGAAGCATTTTGTTCATCATGATTGGTGATATGATATGATGACCCCACACGTTCTTCATCTTCCTCTTGTTCTTTAGTGTGGACTATAGTATAAGCCTTTTCTTTGAGGACCTCTCCGCACGAAACTACAATTTTGGTCTCTCGCCTCATTCTAGAAGGAATCAGACTTGGGAAGTCTGTGGTCAAAATCTCCTTTTTAACGGAGATAGGTGCTCCAATCCTTCTATTACTTCCATGACGCTTTTTTTTCCTTTTTCAGTGGTCCCAACCTATCAAAGACTGAGGTCCTTGGTTTCGTAAGTCGATCAAACAAACACATCAGGCTTCTTCTTAAACATCGTAGACACTTCTTTAGTAGTAATGTAGTTACAACTTTCCCTTTTAATGAAGATATGGATGGTCGGGGGTTATTTGTAACCCAATCCTTCACGTGATTGCTTCAGTGGGTACCCTTTCTCCATCATCACCCTTTGAGTAGGATTTGATGCTTCAGGCGGGAGCTTTCCCAACTTGGATGGTTCATTGGGATCATATCCAGCTTTGCTAACAACTTGTAGGCATTTGGGTCAAAGCCCTCATCTGTGCGCTTTGTAGTAATTGCTAGATTTAGAAGAGAATTATGGTTTGATGATTTGACAAACCCTTTAAGCAACTTTGTAGACGACTTAATTGCATCAATTTGCTTGATAGTAAGGGTCAAGTCTCCTAACACGTTACCTTGTAGTTCAGAAGAAGGATCTTCAACCTTCCTTGCCTTTGGGACATAGCTAAGAACAGGAGTCACCTTGTTACTTGAAGATTCCTCATTCATCTTGCTCCTATCATAAATCACCTGGTCTTTTTCAACCGTAACTTTTGCCTTGCTAGTTGTGACATCAACCTTCTTTGCAACACTTTTGGTCAACATCACATCATCAAACTTAACCTCCTTTGAGACGTAGTTCTTTAAGTAGAATTTTTCATTGGCAAAGTATGAATCAGCCTCGGTAAAGGGCTTATCATCAGCGACTATCTTCATTTCGACCCCATCTTCACAGAACTTCAAGCATTGATGGTAGGTGGACGAGACCACTTTGTTCTCGTGTATCCATGGCCTTCCTAACAAGATATTATATGAGGTCTTTGCATCGATTACGTGCATCCATGCACTCGAATGCAAATCTCCCATATTTTGTTTCTAATTTGATAGGCCCTATAGCTTTTTCCCCCCTTGATTGAACCCTTGAATCATCAAATGACATTCACGTAGTTCATCCATCGGTATGCCAAGCTCTTTGACAGTACAAATTGGGAGAATATTGACACCATATCAGTCATCAATTAAAATTCTACATATTCTCTGGTCACGCACAAATCCAACCATAAATAGCGGACGATTATGGGGTGTTTCACCAAGCAAAAGATGATCATTAGTAAATGTGATCTTTGCATCACAAGTGTACACTTCTTCAGAGATATGCTCAGTGAGTTTTTCAGACAAGGGAGGTGGCAACAATGATGTCGCTTCCTTCTTCGTCTCTTCTTCCTCTACCTTATAACATGAGGCCTTGATATCTTCACAGGAAGCTTGTGTGCTTAACCAGCTTGGTAGAAATTCAACTAGTTTTACTGGACGACGTAGCCTTTGATAGTGATTCTCCTCCATTTTTGTTTTCTTCCAATTCTTATTTATCATTTTCTTCTTGGGTCTTTTCACCCTTTCCCCCTAGTCAATTTCTTATTTGACTCCCTTTGTGAAGTTGTCTTGCAGTGTCTCCGCCGAGTCACGAGATTCCAACCTTCATCATCATTTTGACCATCATGTGATTCACTTTTCTCTTGAGATCTTTCCTCCACTATTACTTCACTCACTATAGGGAGAAGCAATGTTTTGCTCACATCTATAGGTTCAAAGTCACCAAATTTAATCATATTTGGTGATGATGAAATTCGGATGCCATCACATTCATGTACTTCGACAAAATTGCAAAGGACAACGGGATCATGTGAACCAAAAACGACAAAGACTTGATTCGAACTTGCCTTCTCATCCTCTAGTAAGATTTTTCCTTCGGCGGCCAAGTCCATGACTTTCTCTTTGAAGATAAAGCACTTTTCAATAGGGTGGCCAATGAACCGATGGTACTTACAATAATTTGGATCATTAGCCCTTCCAGCTTCGTCTGGCCACTTCATTTCAGGTAACTCACTAAGTTTCAACTCAAATAGTTCCTCAAAAGTTGTAAGGAACACTTTGCTTCTTACTCATTTTTGTAGTGACCTTTAATGTCGAGGGATTGACATTCATTGATTCCTTGCTCTCAGACTGTAACGACCTGGCCGGTCGTTTTGGAGAGTTAGCTCCCCGATCCCCTGATAACTATTACTCCCTTGCCTTATTAGGTTAATGGAACGAGTCGGAGCGTTGAGTGATGAAAATTGGAGTGTTTTTGGACATATAGTCCTTTAAGGTGAGCTTTGACCTTAGAAATTGGGCCGGAGCGGGAGCTATGTGAAGACGGATCTAGAATGGAAATCCGTCGACTCTGTCAGCTCCGTTGAGTGATTTCGGGGTTGGGAGCGTGTTCGAAATGTGTTTTTGAGGCCAGACGTAGATTTAGTCTTGAATTGGCGAAAGTTAGAATTTCGGCGATTTCGGCCGATAGGTGAGATTTTGATATTGGACTCGGAATGGAATTCTGAAAGTGACAGCAAGTCCGCAATGTCATTTATGACCTGTGTGCAAAATATGAGGTCATTCGGACGAGTTTAGATGTGGTTCGGCGTCGGAAGTGAATTCTTGAAAATTCCTAAGTTCCTAGGCTTGAATCTATGCATTTTTGGATATTTTGATGTTAGGGGACGTGTTTTTAAGGCTCGACTAAGTTGGAATGAGGTATTGGGGTCAGTTGGTGGTTTTGGTTGAGGTCCCGGGGGCCTCGGAGTCGATTCGGATGGTTAACGGGGAGTTTTGGGGACTTTGCAAGCAGCTGAACCAGATCCTCTTCTGGTGTTCCGCACCTGCGATGGAATCTCCGCAGGTGCGAGCTCCCAGGAGCGACCCCCCCTAGTCGCAGGTGCGATGCGTGAGGAGTCTTCCCAGGGTCCGCAGGTGCGAAGGAACTTCCGCAGGTGCGGAGCCGCACCAACGACAAAAGACCCGTAGGCGTGACCCCTGCCTAGCCTAAGTGAATCCCACACCTGCGATTAGATTTCCACAGGCGCGGAGCCGCACCAGCGATGATATTTTCGCAGGTGCGGTTAAAGGGACCGCAGGTGCGGAAATCCTTGTTCATATTCTAAGAATCCGAGGGTTATGTTATTTCACCATTTTTGAGTTGTGGGAGCTCGGGAGGGGCGATCTTTGAGAGGATTTTCATGTGGTTAATCGAGGTAAGTGATTTTCTACCACCATAGGTTAAATTCCGCGTTCCTAATCTTAAATCCCATCCTTAAATTCATGATTTTGAGTTAAAATTGAGGGAAAATGGAAGAAACTTCTTAGACCTAATTTTGGGGTTTCGATTGGGTAATTGACCTCCGATTTGAGAGATTTTCATACTGTTAGACTCGGGAGCGAACGAGGGTTCAGAAAATATAAATTTTTCCCGATTCCGAGATGTGGGCCTGAGGGGCGTTTTGGTCA
>MDKH01207005.1:0-75616 GCA_005239495.1 Nicotiana undulata | reverse complement strand
ACATCATGTCTTCTTAGTCATATACATGAGTTGTACGAGATCACATCTTTGGTAATAACAAATATTTCTGGCTCCTAGGTATTTTACCCTTAGGATCTTTTCTGTTCAAAAATATATTGAGCAATGTTAGGGTCTGACATTTGAATTATCATCATCCCACATGTGGCTCCATTTCCAAGAATTAAAAGAAATTGTTCTCTGAGGTAAAACACATACGATTACCATACACATACTTATTATTTAGAGTATACCGTCATCTGATAAACCACTTACTGTACCATCCGATGATTCTTGGTCTTAACCTAGACCTAAAATATGCGAAGATTTCGCTATAACCACTGTTACTTACATTTTATTTGAGCATCCATATGCATAATTTCATACTCAAAAGTCTCCAAAAAAAATTGGTACACTGAAATTTGGAGATCTGGTAACTGAATAACTGATAACTGGCATCTTGAATAACCATAAACTTGCTAACTAAAAGATTATATAACTGGTAACTGAGGTAAACTGATAACCATAAGACATATAACTGCTTTTGTACTTTCTAGTAAGGTTATGCTCTGATATGTACTACTATCCATTGCATCCCACTTCCAACATCCTCTCAAGTCTCATTTGTTACTAACATGTACTCCACAATTATACCCCAATGGGGAAATCATCCTCCCTAGAACCTTGGATTTTTCTTGCCCGACGCTTGGGTATTAGATACATCTGGAATTCGATAGGAACAGAAGGTTAACTGTTGCTCTAAGCTTCATGGCACGATCTAGAGTAGAAAGAAGTGAGACAATCCTGAATGTCTTGGTAGTTAACTGTTTATATGAGTGGCCGACACACACTTATAAAGGAAATTCCACTAGACACGGCTTCATAGACTCCCTATGACTCTTGAACCTAGTGCTCTGATACCAAGCTTTGTCATGCCCTGAACCTGGCCTAGACGTAACACGGCACTCGGTGCCTGACTACATGTGACCGAGCGAACCAACTGGCTGGCGTAATCAACATGTGACATCATAACATACTAAAATCGGAAGATAAACTAACACATGTTGATATACTAAAAGTATGGATGATATAAATCAAAGTGCGGAAGTACTAATACATTTTTGAAACATATTTGTAGCCAGCATAGCTTAAAATAAAAAGCTTGTGACTCTGTCTAGTTGTTACTCTAGTCTATAAGCCTCTAATGAAGTACTGAAAACACTGACTGTCTGAAAGTACCGAAGACTGTAAGGAAATGATAATTCCCCGAAAGGACTGGGGATCACCAAATAGCTGGTACGAGACCTAGCGCTCTGAATTATCAACCTGTAAATCATTACCTACATCGTGAGATGTAGGCCCCGGGAAAAAGGGACGTTAGTACATTTGAATTGCACTAGTATGTAAGCAACTAAAAGAAAGAATTATAAATGCTGAAATTAAAACTAAGCTGATAACTAAAATGATAACTGATAAATGAAATGATAACTAATAACTGATAACTGAACTAATAACTGATAACTGATAAATGAACTGAACAATGGAAGTAAGGATATGAATACTCCCTCTTCTGAATAATGAACAACCTGTTTATCTGAATAAGCTATGACCTCAGGCCCAATATATATGTGCACAAGCTACGGCCTCAGGCCCAAGTATACGTATACATAACTACGGCCTCAGGCCCAAAAATGCATAAAGCATAAACTACGGCCGCAGGCCCAAATATAGGTGTTCAACATTCAGGAATTTAAAATCAGGAACTGAGAATCATACTGAAATACATGATGCTTAAATACTGAATCATACTGAGTTACATGATACTTGAATACTGAATAGAACTATACTGAGACATGTATTCAAGAACTGATTATGAAAATTGAAACTTCAACTATTTATGACATGCTAAGTAATCTAGACTGTGAATCGTGGGCATCAAACACAAGTCTATATTGATTACGCACTGATTTCACAACGTTCAGAATGAAAGTCATGAACGAGTTACGAAGCTAGAGAATAGAATTTTTGTAACTATTCAAGGAACTAGGCTTAACTATATTTCTGAGGCAATTGGTAACGTGGTAAAAGAACCGTAATGTAGGGAGAATCATTAACATTCCCAAACATAGAGATTTAGCCTCACATACCTTAATTTCCCGCTCTTGAGCGCAATACAATGTTTGCCAACCCTTTCAACTTTAATCTATATCAATACAAGTCAAAGGAATTCCATATTAGCAATAATACTCATATTTTGGTTCGTTAGGCATTTTATCAAACACTTGGTGGAATAAAGCTTTATAGCCCTTATTAATGGTGTTTCTACACCCAATAACCCATTATCTTGCTCCTAGATAAATTCTAAAATCTCAAATGGTTAAAATCAACATCATTCTTCATCACCCATAAGGTAAACAACACCCTTAACCAATAATCAACAATCAACACACCAAACCTATAATCGTTCATGCTTTTATATCAAACCCATCAACTCATATCTCATGAACTAGGGTATATAATCATTAAACCAATGCTAGAATCAATTAGAGGGTGAAGACATTACCTTTTTGAAGTTCAATCCCCTTGAATTCGAGTTCTAGGGCTCCTTCTCTGAACAATGATGTCCCAATCAAATATCTAATGATATGGAGGGTTTAACCATGTTAATAAGATGTTGGGAGAATTGAAATAAACTTAGAATCACCATTAGAACTTACCTTGGATGATGGAGGGACCTTTAAGGAGTTAGGTTTTTGAGAGCTTTCCTTTCTAGAGCAAGTTTTTATGTTCTGGGGCTGTGGGGGACGAAGTCGGGCTTTAAACATGACTCCCCAAGTATGCCCCTGCGCACCTGTAGGCCTACCGCGCAAAATGGCATGAACACTGCCGCATATGCGTGGCCGCGCTCGGGCCGCGCATATTGCACAGTGTTCTATAAAACGAGCATAACATTTTGCACACAGCTCCGTTTGGGCTAAACAATATATCGTTGGAACGATATTTCAAAGGCCTACAACATTCAAGCTTTGAGGTTTCCTGAATTCCTTACACATTGTTATAAAACTCTGCTGGACGATGGACCTTCCTCAAACTTAGTCAATTTTGTCGAATGTTATGCACCTCACTTTCCATCTTGATTTTGAAAAAACTATTTTCACCCATAATTATCCCGATAGGACTTCATATGTACAAAATATAATCTTACTACTCCTTTAACTCATTCATACCTAAGCCGAATGTACGGGGTGTTACATAATTGCCTCATCCTTATTTGGAATTATTGACCCATGTTATCTCCGTTGTTGTCTAATTGTAGTTTGTGGAAGTTCTTACATATTATTTCTCCCTTGTTGAGATTTTCTTATTGTGACTAGTATTTTCTATTGTGTTTATTATGAGCTCTTTCTACCATTTCTTTGTGTTCGAAAGCTCTTGAGTTGATTTACTTGTCATATTCCCGTGTATTGTTATTGTTGTTGTTGTAATTAGTTTGTTGAGCCGAGGAATATTATGATGTTGTGATCTTGGCACATGATATTGTTGGGAGGTTTTGTCGGGTGTTTGCACAAGGTTTCTTCCGTGCAATTGTTACTATTGATATTTGCATATGCGGCATGAAAAAGCGGGTTATATATGTGGGTTTGCGCATGTGACGAGACAAGGTGAAAATATTATTATGCACACGCGGCGAGACAAGGCGAGCACCTACTTTATTATTGTGCACGTGGAGAGACAAGGTGAGCTGTGTCGGGGATTTATTTGTGATGACTTGATATGGCCTGGGGGCATTGTTGTTGTTGATATATGTGTAGTGGCATGCCTAACTTGTGTGAGTTTTACCTTGTGCAACTTGTGGGGATCGTTTCTTATGTGTCGTTCATTTTCCTGTACCCCTACTCGTTATCCTGAACTGTGATAGAACACTTGCACAAGCATACACGAAATTAATCACCCTTATCTGTTTAAGAAGATGGATCCTGATGTTATTGATCATTCATACGTACCTTCGTTTATTTGCCTTCTGTGTGAGAATTGTTCTATTGGCACGTAAGTCATCCGTGGCAGTTACCAGTTGTAAGGGCACAATATGCCAAGTGATTAGGGTTCACGAATTGGGACCCGTGAATTGTGATTATTTTGAGGTTGGTACCTTGATCAGCTCCCGCCTATACCACTAAAGAGTGGCAAGTACGGGGGTCAATGCAGCTTTTACCCGAAGGGTCGGGATCGATTTCCACAGGGAACTATATATGTGGGAGTTGAGTTCCTAAGTGATCTAATGGTGTGCTGTGTTCTTAGCTGCACTTCTCATCAAAGGATTTTGTGATTAAACTACGGTTTAGTCTAGTCGAAATTACAAGCTAACTAACTAATATATTTTTGATTGTTTTCTCAATAGATAAAAGGGACTAGGGCTGTGACTTTCTCATAGGTTAATACTTGACGGGATCTAAAGCCTAAGTGTCATGCCCCAAAATCGAGGGATGGGACCGGCGCCCAACCGGATGATCCCGGTCAAGCGGGCCTGGTTTGCCTTTCCTACCCAACTCGTTGCCCCGTGTCTATAATATACATTGTTCCATATGAATTAGCCAATTTAAATTCATAGTACGATTTACAACATAAGTTCAATTTCCTTTTTTAACTTTCAACATTTGATAATCCAAAAACATATATAATACATGCAACTTTTCCAATACGGACCACGATTTCGACCGAACACAGCTACTGACCAAAATAGATATATACAACCCACACAGTGTCTACGGAGCCTCTAAGAGTACTAGGAGTTTACATAAACTAGCCGGCAACAAGGCCCCGGCTATACCTTTAATGACACAACATATACAAAAGAAGACGGTATAGACTACACACATCCCCGGGAGGAAGTGGGGCTCACCAGAACTGTTGAAGGGATGAAGAGAAAGCTCCAGTATCGGCAGACGGAGCTACCTGCTATAGAACCACATACATCCATATAAAAGATGTAGCGCCCCCGGCAAAAGGGACATTAGTACCATTGAATAGTACTAGTATGTATGAACAAACTTTATTCTAAGTAAAATCAAAGCAAGGCACATATAGAAGGCAGTCAAAGAAACCAAACAAATACTACACAGAAACATATATTACACAATAAGAGTTTCACAGTTCTTATTTCAACACAATCATATTCCACCCTTATTCCTTCTCAACAATCCCCCCTTATTTCTTCTTGTTGTGGCGCGCAACCCAATCCCACTAGACAATCACATTCCAGCCTTATTACATTTTGTTGCGGTGCGCAACCCAATCCCATAGAATCACATTCCACCCTTATTACTTCTCACATATCGCCCGTATTCCTCCTGTCGCGGCGCGCAACCTGATCCCACCGTAGAATCACATTTCACAGCAACAATAACAACCCACAATTCAATCACAAGGCTTCATATCATCAAGAGTATAATTTCATAACAACCAAACAATCATGTGTTCACAATAGTCTTTACCAAATAGTAAGTCATGTACGGTGTGCCATAATAATTTAGCTTAATAAAATCAGTCCACATTTACTTCCCATCATTTGTAGCAGCATCACCCAACAATTCAATCATAAAGATTCTCATCATCAAGTACGTTCATCCATAACAACCAAATGACCATATGAAACCAAGGCCACAAAAATCTTTACCAAACAGTGAGTCAAATGCGGTATGCCATCAACATATAGCTCAATTAGTTAAATCCACATTTATTTTCCATTATTTACTACACAACATTTAGCACTTATATAGATTCAACAATTGGATTCGTTATCATTTCTTTCGTTTGGTAGCACAACCTTTCATACCGAGATGTTCAAGCACATAACGAGTTTTGCACATGATAGAGTAAGCACAAGGAATCACCCTTTTCACAATCTCACATAGCATGGTCGCATGGAAATCAACTAGGACAATCAAATAATAGAATCTTACGTCTTAACACATTAGAACAACCAATTCACATATGCATAAGCCAGGAACTCATACTGAATGCTCAAATACCAACAAGGCGACTCTACAAAGATTAAAGTTAGCCATACATACCTCGAATCGGAATTCCCTTTAATTTCTATCACAATTCACCGAACCGTCTAGCACCGTCAATCTAGTTCACAATGCGACACATTTATATTAGAATTAGGAATCTTGAACTCATTTGGGAATTTTATCAAACACTATGACCCCTTAGATTTCTAATCCCCTTTTTAATGAAAAGTACTCCAGCTTACTCCCTCTTAGCTAGTTTGTGTCAAGTCATGTACATGTATGCAAGGTCTTAGCTTTTATCTCAAGAACCAACCTATGTGTGTTTTATTCTTAACTAAACTCTGGGAATTTGGGGAAGTAGGGTGAAGACTTACCTCTTGTGGTGAAGAAGACAATGACTACTCGAAGATTTCCAGGGTAGAGGTGGTGGACTGATTTGAGAAAGATGAGGACTTCTCTCTCTAGAACCCACTCTCACTTCTCTCTATTTTAGTTAGATAGGTGCTAAAATGAAGGGGAGGGGTGTTTTATTAAACTAGGGGTCGGGTTTTAAAATCAGAAATTAGAAGCCCTGAAGTATGGAATGCAGTCAGGAATGCGATTGCATTCCTGCTATGTGGTCCGCATTCCTGTCGCATAAATGGCCCTCAAACGGGCCAAAATGGGAACCGGACTGCCCAGGTATGTGACCATTTTGTGGTCCGCATACCTGTTATGCGATCGCATAGTACGTCGCATAACTCCCTCCGCAAAAATCAAGGTGCAATAATGCGACAACTATGCGGCTCGTATTCTCAAAATGTGATCGCATCTTGGGCCGCATAGCTATCCTCGAAATGGACAACAACTGTCTAGGTATACGACCACTATGCGGTCCGCATACCTGATCTGCGATCGCATAGTGGGCCACAGATCCGCGAAATTCTGGGAAGCTATATCTTTTAAGTCCCGGGGGTTCTTTTACTTTAAAAAGGTCTGTTTTTAAGAATTTCTACAGTTATAACAACACATGGACCTATTCGGGCATTATTTTAGACATAAAATTTTACGGGTCTTTACATCCTTCCCCACTTAAAATCATTCGTCCTTGAATGAGGATGGGGGAATCATTTTGAAAACACAATATGCTAACTCCCAATTTTCACTAACTCCGATATTTTCAAAAAACATTTTCCAGAGTTTCCTTTGTAATTGGGCCTATCTACCTGTCAGAGAGCCCCCGAAACAAATTGTTAACCAATTTCACACATTTTCAATTACTCCAACAACTTGCACATAATTCGGTTACCTCATCAAATTGTATATAATTCAATTACTTCAACATGCTATACATAATTTTGTTAATGCCACAAACTTGCATATCATTTAACTATCACATGAGCTGCACATAATTTAACTATTCCACAATATACACAAAGGTGGCACAAAATTGAGAAGTCACAATAGTAAGAAAATTAGGAGAGTGGAGTGTTCTTGCACAAAATTTGACACAAAGGTGCAATTGCTTAGAGATGGCAGTTCTCACGACCACTACTAGACTTATTCAAACAAATGGGAATATATCTCTTTCATTTCATTTTCCGCTTCCCACGTGGCTCCTCGACTTGTTGACTTCGCCATAACACTTTAACAGAAGCAATCACTTTGTTTCTAAATCTACGGATTTGCCTATCAAGAATAGCAACCGGAACCTCTTCATATGACAATTCTTCATTAATTTCAATGGTCTCAACTGGCACGATGGCAGATGGATCTCCAATCACCTTCTTTAGCATGGACACATGAAACACTGGATGCACCAATGACATTTCAGGGGGAAATTCCAGCCTATACGCTACCTGCCCTATACTTTGAGCGATCCGATATGGCCCGACATACCTCGGGCTCAATTTCCCTTTCTTCCCAAACCACATTACTCCCTTCATGGGATACACCTTCAAGAATACCCAATCATCTACTTGAAACTCCAAATCTCTTCGACGATCGTCCGCATAGGATTTTTGACGACTCTGAGCAGTTTTCATCCTCTCCTGAATGACCCTAACATTTTCCATAGCTTGGTGCACAAGATCCGGTCCTAGCAGTTCCGCCTCACCAACCTCAAACCATCCAATCGGAGACCTACACCTCCTTCGTATAATGCCTCAAATGGAGCCATCTGAATACTAGCGTGGAAACTGTTATTGTAAGAAAATTCTATAAGCGGCAGGTGATCATCCCAGCTACCCTTGAAATATAATACACAAGCCCGTAGCATATCTTCAAGCGTCTGAATAGTCCGCTCTGCCTGACCGCCCGTATGTGGGTGGAAAGTTGTGCTAAGATTTACCTGAGTACCCAAACCTTGCTGAAATTTCCTCCAAAAGTTAGTTGTGAACAGGGCCCCTCGATCCGAGATAATAGAAACTGGAGTGTCATGGAGTCTTACTATTTCTTTGATATACAACTGAGCGTACTATTCTGTAGTATCGGTGGACTTGACTGGCAAGAAATGCACCGACTTCGTGAGTCGATCCACTATTACCCAAATTGAGTCGAATTTGCGCTGAGTGAGGGGTAATCCTACCACGAAGTCCATATTGATCATTTCCCATTTCTACATCAGTATTTCTATAAGCTGCGTCAACCCACCAGGCCTCTGGTGCTCGGCCTTCACTTGCTGACAATTCGGACACCTAGCCACAAAGTCCACCACACCCCTCTTCTTACCATTCCACCAGAAAATCTCCTTGAGATCGCAATACATTTTCGTAGAGCCTGGGTGGACGGAATACCTGGAATTGTGATCCTCTGCCATCAACCTTTCCCGAAGACCATCCCATAGCCTCCCTTGGCACCGCAAAACACCATCATCGTTGCCGAGTGAAAATGCTGAAGTCTTGTGATTCAAAATTGCTTCCCTCAACTGTGCCAAAGCTGGATCCCTGAATTGCTTTCCCTTGACTTTCGCTACAATTGAAGACTCCACTCCATTACGCACCACGATATTCCCCTCATCTGAGGCCGAAAGACGGACCCCCAGACTGGCCAACTGATAAACCTCCCGAGCCAAAGGCCTTTGACCTGCTTCCAAATGGACCAAGCTACCCATGGATTTCCGACTAAGAGCGTCGGCTACCACATTTGCCTTTCCTGGATGGTACAAAATATTCATATCATAATCCTTGAGAAATTCTAACCACCTGCGCTGCCTTAAGTTCAACTCCTTCTGTTTGAATAAATATTGAAGACTCTTGTGGTCTGTGAACACGTCCACATGGACACCATAAAGATAATGCCACCAGATTTTCAATGCAAACACAACCGCTGCAAGCTCCAAATCATGCGTCGAATAATTCTTCTCGTGATTCTTGAGCTGTCTGGAAGCATACGTTATTACGTTACCACATTGCATCAACACACACCCAAAACCAACCCTCGAAGCATCACAATAAACCACAAACCCCTCTGAACCTTCTGGTAAGGTCAACACTGGTGTCAAAGTCAATCTTGACTTCAATTCCTGAAAACTCTTTTCACAAGCATCGGACCACTGAAACTTAATTGCTTTCTGCGTCAGCTTAGCCAATGGGAGTCGAGAGTAGATAATCCCTCCACGATCCTCCAATAATACCCAGCTAGACCTAATAAATTGCGAATCTCTTTCGGGTTCGTTGGTCTAGGCCAATCCTTCACCGCTGCGATCTTTTGGGGATCAACCTGAATCCCTTCCCTAGAAACAACATGGCCCAAAAAGGTGACTGATTCTAGCCAAAACTCACATTTTGAAAACTTTGCATACAACTGGTGCTGATGAAGAGTCTGAAGAATTGCCCTGAGGTGATTAGCATGATCTTCCTGACTCCGTTAATAAACAAGGATATCGTCGATGAAGACTATCACGAAGGAGTCAAGAAACGGCTTGAAAACCCGATTCATAAGATTCATAAAAGATGTTGGGGCGTTGGTTAGCCCAAAGTACATTACCAAAAATTCAAAGTGCCCATAACGAGTCCTGAAGGCGGTCTTAGGGATATCCCGCTCCCTAATCATCAACTGGTGATACCCGGACCGTAAATCAATCTTTAAGAAGAACCTAGCACCTTGCAATTGGTCGAATAAATCATCTATTAGAGGCAATGGGTATTTATTCATGATGGTGACCTTGTCGAGCTGCCGATAATGAATACTCATACGAAGCGATCCATCCTTCTTTCAGACAAAAAGAACCGGTGCGCCCCAAGGCGACACGCTTGGCCGAATGAAACACTTTTCTAATAGATCTTTCAATTGTTCTTTTAACTCTCTCAATTCCGCTGGCGCCATCCTGTAAGGGGGAATAGATATTGGCTGCATATCTGGCAATATATCAATCCCAAATTCAATCTCTCAATCTGGTTGAATCCCAGGAAGCTCATCCGAAAATACTTCAAGAAATTCATCCACAACCGGCACAAACTCGGGAGCAGGCACCTTTGAAGTGGTGTCCGCAACCCGAACCAAATGATAGATGCACCCCTTCCTGATCATCTTGGAGGACTTAAGATAGGAAATACACCTACCCCTCGGCACAACATCATTCCCTTTCCATTCAATAACTGGTTCATTAGGAAACTCGAGCCTCATAATTCTGGTTCGGCAGTCGAGTTTAGAAAAGCACGAGTAGAGCCAATCCATCCCCATAATTGCATCAAAATCTATCATTTCTAACTCAATAAGATCGGTCGTGGTATCCCGACCACACACCGTGACAACATAATTCCTATAAACTCGCGCGGGTGTAATAGAATCACCAACCAGAGTCGACACTGAGAACGGCTCATGAAGCTGTTCGGGTTCTATCCCAAAACTCGAAGCAATAAATGGAGTAACATATGATAATGAAGATCCGAGATCAATAAGAGCATAAACATCATGTGTTTGAACAGTCAGAATACATGTGCCAACATCTGGAGAAGCCTCTGCACTCTGGCGACCACTCAAAGCATAGAACCGACTGGGTTCCCCTTGACCCCGTGCTCTACCCTTAGCCGCACCGCGCGCTGCTGGTGCTGGAGGGCGTGCTGAAGACGTAGCGGCTGATGAACTGGATGGCTGAGCAGTACCCCTACCTGTTCCCTGACTGGGTGCAAGACAGTCTCGCTGAACATGGCCCCTCACTTCGCATCTATAGCATACCGGGATATCCAAGTAACAAGGCTCGGAATGAAACCTCCCACACTTAGGGCATGGGGCCCTCCGCTGCTGCTGGAACCTCTCGCCTGAACAACCTGACTGATGGAACCTCCTTCTATCTGCACTTGGTCCAAAGCGACCTCCCTACTGATAATTGTGCCCTGATGGCGGTGCACTAGCTGAGGACTGAGCATAGGACTGAGATGGCCCTGCCGACCCTCTCCCAAGGGCTGATCTCATACCTCCAACTGAATTCCTAGGGTTGCCCGCTGACCGGGCCCTACTACTATTCTCTCTCTTCATTCTTATCTTCAATTTTCGAGCCTCCGTAGCCTGGGCGAATCCCACAATCTTCCCATAGTTCATATCTGAGTGCAAAGCAGCTGTAGCAGCCTCATCGATAACCAAGGGACCAAGGCCCTGAACAAACCGACGAACTTTAGCCTCCAAAGTCGTCATCATGTGGATAGCATACTTGGACAAGTGCACGAACTCCATATGATACTCCCACACACTCATGTTGCCCTGCTTGAGGACCTCAAACTCTCCAGCATAGGCTACCCTAGTCTCGGCAGGCAAGAAATGATCCATAAAATCATCTACAAACTCATCCCACCTCGCCCCCCTCTCCACGAGAACTCTCCCACATATCGAACCATGAATATGCCTCTCCCTTTAGACGATAGGAAGCTAACTCAACTCCCTCTGTCTCAGTAGACCTCATAACTCGAAGGGTCTTGTACATTTCATCTATAAAATCCTGAGGATCGGCCTCTGGGTCGGTGCCTGTGAACTCTAGAGGGGCTAACCGTAGAAACGGGTTAACTCTGGAATCTGAAGAATCCCCTTGCTCACTCGAGGGTGCGGGGGCAATATTTGATCTCTGGGCCTGAGAGGCCACCAACTGCGTCAACATCTGAATATCTCCCTTGATATCCCCATCAGAAATACCGGGACCCGAAGCTGGGGCTGGAGGAGGATCAGGAATATCAGCGGGAGGGATCGTAGCACCCTTCGCTGGAGCAGGAAATGGTATAGTCTAGCTAGGAACGGAGGAGTCAGGCTAATTCATGGTCGGGGAATTGTCCTCACCCGCACCATCAGATCGAGAATTTATGGCCACACTTGGGGTGGCATTGGCCTCTAGGCCGAGTCGAGCTCTCTTCTTGGGCGCCATTTACTGAAAATTGGAACATCACACGGGTTAGAGATAGACAACCTCACCTTTCACCACATCGCACGATATAGAATAGCAATAAATGGGTACTTTCATAAATGTCCATGTAGCCCCCTAATTATAGATGTGGTCGACGACACACCGATAAGAAGAGCTCTACCAGACACGGCTCCGAGACATCCTAGGACACTTTTAAAACCTTAGGCTCTGATACCAAGTTTGTCACGCCCCAAAACCGAGAGACGAGACCGGCGCCCAACCGGATGATCCCGGTCAAGCGGACCTGGTTTGCCTTTCCGACCCAACGTGTTGCCCCGTGTCTATAATATACATTGTTCCATATGAATTAGTCAATTTAAATTCAAAGTACGATTTACATTATAAGTTCAATTTCCTCTTTTAACTTTCAACATTTGATAATCCAAAAACATATATAATACATGCAACTTTTCCAATACGGACCACGATTTCGACCGAACACAGCTACTGCCCAAAATAGATATATAAGACCCACACAGTGTCTCCGGAGCCTCTAAGAGTACTAGGAGTTTTACATAAACTAGCCGGCAACAAGGCCCCGGCTATACCTTTAATGATACAACATATACAAAAGAAGACGGTATAGACTACACACGGCCCCGAGAGGAAGTGGGGCTCACCAGAACTGCTGAAGGGATGAAGAGAAGGCACCACTATCGGCGGACGGAGCTACCTGCTATAGAACCACCTACATGCATATAAAAGATGTAGCGCCCGCGGCAAAAGGGACGTTAGTACCATTGAATAGTACTAGTATGTATTAACAAACTTTATTCTAAGTAAAATCAAAGCAATGCACATATAGAATGCAGTCAAAGAAACCAAACAAATACTATATAGAAACACAGAAAACACAATAAGAGTTTCACAGTTCTTATTTTAACACAATCATATTCCACCCTTATTCCTTCTCAACAATCCACCCTTATTTCTTCCTGTTTCGGCGTGCAACCCGATTCCACCGGACAATCACATTCCAGCCTTATTACATTCTGTTGCGGCGCACAACCCGATCCCACCGTACTATCACATTCCACCCTTATTACTTCTCACATATCGCCCTTATTCCTCCTGTTGCAGCGCGCAACACGATTCCACCGTACAATCACATTTCATAGCAACAATAACAACCCACAATTCAATCACAAGGCTTCATATCATCAAGAGTATAATTTCATAACAACCAAACAATCATGTGTTCACAATAGTCTTTACCAAATAGTAAGTCATGTACGGTGTGCCATAATAATTTAGCTTAATAAAATTAGTCCACATTTACTTCCCATCATTTGTAGCAACTGTCACGCCCCAGAATCGAGGGACGAGACCGGCGCCTAACCGGGTGAAACAAGTCAAGCGGACCTGGATTGCCTTTCCTGCCCAACGTATTACCCCGTGTTCATACATCATTATTTCATGTGAGTTAGCCGAATTTAGGTTCAAAGTACATTTTACAACATAATTTCGTTTTTCCTCTTTTAGCATTTCAACGATTTATATCCAAACATACAAGGTACAAACATAAGTTCCTAACATGAACCACAGTTTCCGAGTACGTACAGTTACTACCCAAAAATACATATATACACCCACATCATGTGTACGGAGCCTCTAAGAATACTAGGGATTTTACATAACTTGCCGGTAACAAGGCCCCGGCTATACCTTTACAACATAAGCAAAAGAGGGTGGTATAATCCACACACGGCCCCGGGAAGAAGTGGGGCTCACCACAACTGCTGAGGAGATGAAGAGGAGGCACCACTAACAGCGGGCTGAGCTACCTGCTATGGAACCACCTACATCCATATAAAAGATGTAGCGCCCCCGGAAAAAGGGACGTTAGTATTGTGGAATAGTACTACTATGTATGAACAAACTTTACCCCAAGTACAATCAAGCAGTACATAGATAAGATACAGTTAATAGAATCCAACAAGCATTGCACAGAGATCGGAATAACCAAAATCAAGAGTTTCACAGATTCCTCTTTTGTTTTTAACACCTCCATATTCAAGAGTTTCATGGATTTTCATTTCAATAGTGATAAGGATCACATTCCACCCTTATTACCTCGGCCACCCTTATCACTTTCTCTCACCCTTATTACCTCGTCCACCCTTATTACTCCGTGTTGCGTCGTGCAACCCGATCCCACCGGACAATAAATAATCACCACCAATTTAAATCACAAGGATCTTAATCATGAAGAACATAAGTTCATATCAACCAACAACTATGTGAAATCAAGGCACAATGATCATTACCAATCAGTAATTCATATATGGTGTTGCCACAATCATTTAACTCAATAAAATCAGTCCATATTTACATTCATCATTCGCTACACAGCCTTTAGCCCTTTGATACGTTCAACAATGCATTTAATAGCAACATCAACCAACAATTCAATCACAAAGATTCTCATCATCAAGGATATTCATTCGTAACAACCAAATAACCATATGAAATCACGGCCACAGAAATCTTTATCCAACAGTGAATCATATACAGTATGCCATCAACATAAAGCTCAATTAGTTATCCACGTTTCCTTTCCATTATTTACTACACAGCATTTAGCACTTAGATACATTCAACAATTGGATTCGTTATCATTTCTTTCGTTTGGTAGTACATCCTTTCATACCGAGGTATTCAACAGTTAACAAGCTTTGCACGTGATAGAGTAAGCATAAGGAATCACCATTTTCACAACCTCACATAACACGGCGGTATGGCGATCAACTAGGACAATCAGAGAATAGAATCTTACGTCTCAACACATTAGAACAATCAATTCACATAATATCAAACAAAGTACACATACCATATGCTCGAACACCAACAAGGAGATTTTACAAAGGTTAAAATTAGCCATACATACCTTGTGTCGAATTTTCCCTTTTTAATTTCTATCACAAATCACCGGACCGTCAAGCAACGTCAATCTAATTCATAATGCAACACATTCATCTTAGAATTGGGAATCATGAACACAATTCGAACTCGCTTAGGCATTTTATCGAATGCTATATGACCCCTTAGATTTCTAACCCCTTACTGTGAATATTAACCCTAACCCACTTCCTTTTACTAGATTGCGACAATTAATGGGCACGCATGCAAGGTTCTTCTCTTTTATCTTCAAGAACTCCTTTAGGGGAGTTCTACTTATTAACCAAAGTTTGGAAATTTAAGGGAAATGGGGTGGGGACTTACCTCTTTAAGTGAAGAAGATAATAACTCGATAATTCTCGGGCTTGAGTGATTGTGGAAAACCAAATGGATGATGTTGAAACCCTTTCTCTCAAGAACTCTCTTTCTCTCTCTCTGTTCTTAGTCAGAAAATGGTTAAAAAGGAAGGGGAGGAGTGTTTTATTGAACAAGGGGGTCGGGTTTTAAAATTAGAAATTAGGAGCCCCGACACGGAATGCGGTCAGGAATGCGATCGCATTCCTGACATGCGGTCCGCAGACCGGTCGCAGAATGGCCCTCAAGATGGGCCAAAACTAAAAACACACTGCGCAGGTATGCGACCACTATGTGATCCGCATACACGCTATGCAATCGCATAGTACGTCACATAATCTCCCTCACCAAAACCTAATGGGCAAGAATGCGACAACTATGCAATCAGCATAACCAGAATGCGATCGCATTCTAGACCGCATAGTTGTCTTTAATTTGGGCTGAAGTCTGCCCAGGTATGCGACCATTATGTGGTCCGCATACACGTTATGGGATCGCATAGTGCATCGCATAACAGTACAATTTCTAGAAAATTTTATCTTACAAATCCCGGGGTACTTTTAACTCAAAATAAGTCCATGTTAAGAATTTCCACAGTTATACAACACGAGGACCTATTTGGGCAGTATTTTAGACATGAAATTTCACGGGTCTTTACAGCAACATCACCCAACAATTCAATAGGAAAGATTCTCATCATCAAGTACATTCATTCATAACAACCAAATAACCATATGAAACCAAGGCCACAGAAATCTTTACCAAACAGTGAGTCAAATGCGGTATGCCGTCAACATATAGCTCAATTAGTTAAATCCTCATGTCCTTTCCATTATTTACTACACAACATTTAGCACTTAGATACATTCAACAATTGTATTCGTTATTATTTCTTTCGCTTGGTAGCACAACCTTTCATACCGAGATGTTCAAGCACATAACGAGTTTTGCATATGATAGAGTAAGCACAAGGAATCACCCTTTTCACAATCTCACATAGCATGGTTGCATGGAAAATCAACTAGGACAATCAGACAATAGAATCTTACGTCTCAACACATTAGAACAACCAATTCACATATGCATAAGCCAGGAACTCATACCGATTGCGCAGACACCAACAAGGAAACTCTACAAAGATTAAAGTTAGCCATACATACCTCGAATTGGAATTCCCTTTAATTTCTATCATAATTCACTGAACCGTCTAGCACCGTCAATCTAGTTCACAATGCGACACATTTATCTTAGAATTAGGAATCTTGAATTCATTTGGGCATTTTATCAAACACTATGAAACCTTAGATTTCTAATCCCTTTTTTAATGAAAATTACTCCAGCTTACTCCCCCTTTGCTAGATTGTTACAAGTCATGTACATGCATGCAAGGTCTTAGCTTTTATCACAAGAACCAACCTATGTGTGTTTTATTCTTAACTAAACTCTGAGAATTTGGGGAAGTAGGGTGAAGACTTACCTCTTGTGGTGAAGAAGACAACGACTACTCGAAGATTTCCAAGCCAGAGCAAAGGTTGTGGACTGATTTGAGGAAGACGAGGACTTCTCTCTCTAGAACCCACTCTAACTTCTCTCTCTAGGACCCACTCTAACTTCTCTCTCTAGAACCCACTCTGACTTCTCTCTATTTTAGTCAGATAGGTGTTAAAAATGAAGGGGAGGGGTGTTTTATTAAACTAGGGATCGGGTTTTAAAATCATAAATTAGAAGCCCCGAAGCAGGAAACGCGGTCAGGAATGCGATCGCATTCCTGCTATGCAGTTCGCATTCTTGTCGCATAAATGGCCCTCAAATGGGCCAAAATGGGAACCGGACTGCCCAGGTATGCGACCATTATGCGGTCCAAATACCTGTTATGCGATCGCATAGTGTGTCTCATAACTCCCTCCGCAAAAATCAAGGTGCAAGAATGCGACAACTATGAGGCCCGCATTCTCAAAATGCGATCGCATCTTGGGCCGCATAGCTGTCCTCGAAATGGACACCAATTGTCCAGGTATGCGACCACTATGCGGTGCACATACCTGATCTGCGATCGCATAGTGGACCGTAGATCCGCGAAATTCTGGGAAGTTATATTTTTTAAGTCACGGGGTACTTTTACTTCAAAAAGGTCAGTTTTTAAGAATTTCTATAGTTATAACAACACAGGGACCTATTCGGGCATTATTTTAGACATGAAATTCTACGGGTCTTTACACTAAGGCAAATACGTTATGTTGGGGATTGTGATATAACCAATGCACGGAATTACCCACTCTATACCTCTCGGTAGCTCGAGTGGCTTTGCCCTAATTGCCTCTCTCGAGACTAATTGGGTGTCAAAATTGTGCAAGCAATTTAGGCTCAAGTACGGTATTACTATCTCTAGGTTTAACCCGTTAATTGAGACTATCAATCTCTTGATTACATCCCAATTCCTTGTTGGACTAATTTTACTAAACTCAAGCTCTCTTTCTCAAGAAGACCCCAAGTCAAATAGGCACCAATTAGTGTTTGCAACCACTAATTTAACATGGAAAACACAAATCAGTCCAAATATCAACTACCCATAAACATCTAAGTCCTAAATCAAAAGACCCATCAAATACCCACACTAGGGTTGAGCCACAACCCTAGCTGATGGGTGTAGCTACTCATGATAGTGAAAGAAAATAAAGAAATAGATGAATAATAACCCATAGAATTTAATTACAAGTTAATACTTGAAGATTCAATGATAAATCCACTATAAAACTACTCAAAATAGTCTAAAACGGATATTCGCGAGCTCTTGTCGAAGTTAGGTCACAAAAAAGCCTCCTAAAAATGGAAAAGAAAGTATTTATACTAGGTCGAATTTTTTGAACAAAAATACCCCTGCGGGGGTACTGCGAACCACACGAAATGGAGTGCGGCCGCGGTGAGGCTTTCTGGCTTAAAAAATATGCTCTCTGAACTTGGACACTGCGGACCGCATAAAATGCACTGCGGCCGCGGTGGCTTCTACTGCGGTTCGCATAAAATAGGATTGCGGACGGCGTTGGCCATGACCTCCAAAATTCCAGCTCTCTGAATCCTAGCATTGCAGACCACACAAAATGGGTTGCGGCCGCAGTGCTCGAGTTTCCGCCATTTGCACCTCTCTGAATTTGTTCACTGCGGACCGCACTAAATGGAATGCGGCCATAGTGGCTCTGTTGCACTGTGTTTGGACTTGTTCTTGGTACTTGTGCATGTTTCACTCATTTTTGAGCTGATTTTGACTAATTGTCATCTTTTTGACCAAACCCTGCAAACAAGTACAACATGTAAGCGTTTGGGACTATTTTGTCTATATTTTTAACCAAAACTCAAGTAAAAAGGAGTGTAAAATGAAGTATAATCCCTAGATATCAACTCCCCCAAACTTAAGCTTTTGCTTGTCCTCAAGCAAACAAAATAAGCCCCACCTCTTAAGAGTAAATCAAAGAAAATTCAGCTGACCTAAGGTGACCTATTCTAGCATCAATCGGGACTAACAATTGCCCTCAATTCAAATGAATCATTAACAACATTCAACCTTTTAAACACCATGGATTTAGTGCGACACAAGAGCATCAAAAGTTGACTCAACCCATCAAAGAAACTCTTTATACTACTTTGGTCATTGTGGAACCCAAACTCATACTCCTCAACTCTCCCTAAGAAAACCTCACTTTTAGATTGTAGCACTCAGAGTGAGGATAAACAAAGCACACTCATCTCTCTCAAAGAAAGGGCTCAAGTCCGGCTCTAAGTACCATAAGCTTGCCCCTTATGTGAGTCTCCACTAATGTAAGCTTCATTCAACTAAAGATCATATAGGACTTTTGTGGAGATATAGTGAAGGCTTTTGGTTCAAGGTAGGAAATATTTGGTCTAGGTGGGTTCCATTTTCCCTTAAGCACTTCATTTGTTTCACTTTTGCGTACATTCTCTTGAATTTTTGAGTCATTAAGCTCTTTCTGAGGGGTTAGAGAGACGTACTGTCACTCCTTCTTGTTCATTTCAAACCTTTTTCTCCTTTATAAACATTCCACACCTTCCATTTCTTTTCTTTCATTGATTCCCTTTATTTCTTCTAGATTGTTCATTCTTTTTGACTTTTTGATTTTTCTTTCTTTTTCATTGCCTTTCCTTTTCTTCATTTTGTACCTTTTTTTTTTATTTTGTTGCATTCCTCGTCTCTCCCCCAAACTTATGCTTTTGCCTTGTGCTAAGGAAATATAGGGTGCCAAGAGAGGGTTAGAACGGGTAAAGGATTGTATCGTGGCTTTTGAAAGAAAAATGTCTAAGTCTCATAAGGGTTGACTAGGGATATTATCATTGTTAGGCCATGGAAGTTGTCAAGACATCATTCGGATCAAGGAGAGCCTATAATCACATCTCAAGTCAAACTACACTTAGGATTTCGCGTACACAAACATTCAGCGCAAGTTCTAGACTAATGGCACGGGACTTGGACTTGGAATTCAAATTCTCACCAAACAAGCTATAGGATTTCTATAAAACAGAGTCGGGGGCCCACAACGACCTTACCTATGATTTGAGCAACACAATGGTCCCGAAGAACCACTTGATGTCTATCGGCCAACACAAGAGTCTCAAGGTCACAACTTTCACTATTCTATACACAATAATTTGTTTTTGACCATAGGATCAAAGGCAAATGTGCTACGCCCAAGTAAAACTTTGCTTGTGGCACCATTACTCACTAGCTACTATTCACACAAAAAGCAAAAAAGAAAAACATACTCAAACCCTTAAGAAGGTTGTCAATGCCATCCATCATCGGGAAGAGCCGCCCGGTTCACACAAATTCCACCTTTGGAAAGAACCGTGGCATTAAGAAAACCAAAGGCTTATTGCACGCAATAATTCAAAACAAGAAGCTATGAAAATAAATAAGAAGCTACGAAAGGAAAAATGTGGAAAGCAGAATAAATATATACAAGAGGGAATTTAGTCGAATATACGTAAGGGGGAATGAATATATACATCATAAGGTAACTTTATATACAAGCCCAAGTTGTAAAGTACGAAAAGTATACTGAAATGGTAAAATTATGTACATACCAAAAATAAAAAATAAAACGTAATAAAAAGAAATAGTTTCATATATACAGTCATCCAAATAGGGATACCCCCTCAAATGAAAGCTAGCATTGTCCTCAATGCTAACTAATAAAAAACAACTCAAAATGGAATAAAAGAAAGAGAGTAAAAGGAAACTCCTTATTGGCCCTCAGTCTGCAAATTTCATTGCCTTCCTCTAGAGCATCGGATTCAATAGCAAGGGTTATTCAACTAAGACCGGATTCTGTAGCAGAGGAGAGCAGGAAAGAGACAACAGCGGTTATTCTAATTGAATGTCAACCCGCCTATTCTGGTTCAATTTACCCAATAAAGGGCTATGCGAAATAGGAGGCTCCTGGTGTTGGGTCCCTGGGTCCTCGGACTGCTCGGGAGCCTGTGACTGGCTCCCTGTAACCTGTGTCTCCTCTAAGACCTGGGACTGTACCGAAAACTGGGACTGCTCCTGTACTGGCATCTGGGGCTGGGCAGAGGAATCTCCCTACGGGTCCGCCAACTCTATGACAGCATCAACAAGTCGGGGAATCACCCTCCTCCTCTTTGTTTGCCTATCTATCTCCTGCTCTGGCTCAGGCTGGGATGCTGGGGTCGGGTCATGCAATAACAGGTCCAATGGTAAGTGATCTGCCTTCATCATTTGTACCTCCACCCTTAACTTCTTCACCGACTCCTTGGAAGCACGAGTCTTTCTCATTTTCTTTGTCTCCTTAGCAAGCTCTTTCAATGCCTTTCCATGAGAATCAACCGCAACAATGATCAACTGCTGGTTCTCTAGGAGATTTTTCTGGTTGTCCATAAGCTCCTTGAGAGTGTCCTCCACTGACTGTGGGACCTGCGGCTGAGGAGGTGAAGACTGAGCTTCCACTGATGTAGAAGGTACAGACAGCTTAGAAGTAGCTGCCTGCATCCAGTTGTTGATACTAGCGAGGGTTTGGCTCAATCGGTAAGCAGTCTAAGGATATGCTGCAGATGTGGGGATAACTGGGGCTGTAGATGTGGATGGTCGTGGAGGAATGTCTGGGGTGGCTGAGGTAGGCTGAGTAGGAGCCACTACTACCACTGGCTCTTCAGACTGGCCAGTAGAAACAATGGACTAGCCCTTGAAGTTCTTGCCTTTAGGGTTGTCATCACCCTGTAGGCTATACCAGGAGAAGGGAGCTTTTGGCTTTATATTCACATCAAATTTCCTTTCGTGTACCTCTTGATCCTCGAAATACATAGTCAGGAAATTTAGGAAGGGGTATGATCTATCACCTTCGTTCACCACCCGTGTAATCACCTTAGACATCACATTCCCGATGATGATTGGGTACCCTGCCATGATCGATGCTACCAATACAGCTCGGGAGAGAGGAAGAGAGTTTTCGTGAGTGGTGGGGTCTAGCCTGCTGCACACAAACGTCTCCCACCCTTTTTCTTCGAAGTTCAGGGTTCTCCTCAGAATTTTAACTCCTGCTTGCAACCATTCTGGGGTGGTACTCGGGATTGCCAAATGCTCTGCTAACCATGGACGGGCATCTTCCCCCAGAGCTAATTTCTCCAAGTATAATGTCTTATCCTCCTCCGGGAAGTCAAGGTAATCATTGTTTGTCTTTTCATCAAACATCACTATTAGATTTCGAACCTTAGTCACTTTGGTATCCTTATTAATGTGGGCAACATTTGTGTAGAACTCTTTGACTAAGTGCTCATTGGACTCTACCACTTGGCATGAGAAATAATCCCATCTAGCTCTTTCTTTGAACTGCTTCCGCACATTGGGGTTGTGAGGCAAAAGGTCTTTTGTGATGAATTTTCGCTCCGGTATAAACTTCCTCTCAGGTTACCATTCTCTGAACTTGTGATAGGCTGGTTCACCCACAAACCTATCTTTCCATGCTTATGGTTTTCTGGTTCTCTCTACTCCTCCTACTTGGGGCTCATCCCCTCCTTCTTATTCTGCGGAATGCTCACCGGATAGTGAAGCTGCATGTAAGGTAGAATATTCATTAGAACTGCCTGCAGCTGAGCCCTCAGAAGACTCAAAAGACCTTTTTACTGATGTTTCAGTAGTAGGGGAGCCCGGAGGTGTATTTGTCAATCTCTTCCTCTCCGGCCAGTCAGGAACATACTCTGGCATGGATTCTGAGTCAGATGTTTCTCGGGAGGGCGCATACTCACTTCCCGAACGGGAAGCAGCTCTATCCATAACTTTAATTGTTTTTTTGGTTTCTTTGATACTTTTGCGGACTTGGGGAGTCAACTGGATCATGATCTTTCCTCTACCCCGGGAGGACTCTCCTTTTCCTTTTTGTTTTCTACCACCGCATCGTGATTGAACCATTGTCTGCAAGTGGAATTCAGTTTAAGTTTGTTAGTATCACAGTATTAGAAGAATCAGTGAAGAATCAGATTGAAAGCAGCATTGCAGAACAGCAGATTGCGGACCGCAAAAAATGAAGTGCGACAGCAAAGAAGGTACCGCGGACCGCGCAAAATGCAATGCGGTCCGCACTGAGGTGGGATTCAGACTACCCACTCTCTGAAGAAAGCCACCGCGGACCGCACAAAATGGTGTTGTGGTTCGCATTAAGGCACCGCGGACCGCACAAAATCCATCACGGTCCGCACTGAGGTGGGGTTCAGAATACCCACTCTCTGGGGAAGGCCACCGCGGACCGCACAAAATGGTGTTGCGGTCCGCATTAAGGCACCGCGGATCGCACGAAATCCATCGCGGCTACGTTCCTTACCGTGTAACCTCTTTGAAGTTAACCCATCGCGGTCCGCACAAAATGGCATTGCGGACCGCGGTGAGCAATGAATAGTAACACTAACCTAGGGTTTCAAACTTTTGTCCCAAATTGAGCCTAAAATCACAATTATTGATCCTCTAGGTGTTTAATCGGTGGTTTTAAACTAATTAGTCCTAATTTAACTATTATTAAACAAACCCTAGCATTGATTGAAAGAAAAGGGAAGAAAAAGAAGAAAAACAACTATTTAAAAAGAAAATAACAAAGTTAAAAAAATAAGAAAACAAAATTAAAATTACCAGATGTGAGATGCAGTGTAGATGAATGAGATGTAGCAGGTGAAGTCAAAGAAGTAGGAGTGATGAACAATTTTTTTGTCTATTAAGTGTGCAGAGAGTGAAAAGTTTGAAATGAAGGCCTCAGACCCTATTTATAGAAAAAGGACCTGAGGCCCACATCACTTACCCACCGCGGACCGCACAAAATTGCACTGCGGTCCGCGGTACTCAGAAGCCAAGGACAATGAGGAGACATCCACTGCGGACCGCAAGAATTGCAATGCGGCCGCAGTGGTCCACCACGGTCCGCACAAAATGGATTGCGGACGCGGTTGCAAACTTTCAGAGAGCCCTTTTTCACTGTTAAATCACCCTGCGGGCCGCATTGGAATGTTGCCCCCGTACTAAGGCCTTTGCGGCCGCACAAAATGCAATGCGGCCGCAGTGCAAACTTGAGATAGCTCATTTTTTCCAACTTAGTCCTGCACTGCATCAAAACAATCTTACAAAATCCCACAACCAGTTAGTCCGAAAAAAAATCCTATACTACAAAGAAAATCAAAGAAAAAAAAACAAAGAAACATAGGTTGCCTCCCAAGAAGCGTCTGATTTAACATCGCGGCACGATGCATGTTAACAAGTTCAAAGGAATTTCATCAAAGCCACCACGTGGCTATCTTCAAATTTTCCAAGATAGCCCATTCACACGAAAAATCTCCCCATTCTTGTTCTTGAGATCAAGAGCACCAAAGGGTGTAACCAACACAACTTCAAACGGGCCACTCCACTTGGATTTGAGTTTTCCCGGGAAGAGAAGAAGTCTAGAATTGAAAAGAAGCACAAAGTCTCCCACCTTGAACTCCCGGTCTTTGGCATATTTGTCATGGAGATACTTCATTTTCTCTTTGCACAAACAGGACCCAGTATATGCATGAAATCTGAACTCGTCTAGCTCATTGAGATGATCAACTCTGAGATTTGCAGTTGTATCCTAATCCAAATTCAATTTCTTCAAAGCCCATAGTTCCTTATGCTCCAATTCCACCGGAAGATGACAATCCTTGCCATACACCAATCGGTAAGGAGACATACCGATTGGGATCTTGAAGGCGGTCCGGTAAGCCCAAAGAGCATCATCAAGCTTCCGGGACCAATCAGTCTGATTAGCATTCACTGTCTTGGCCAAAATATTCTTGATTTCGCGATTAGACACTTCCACTTGGCCACTTGCTTGAGGATGGTACGGAGTGGACACCTTATGATTGACTCCATACTTGGTTGACAATGAATCGAACCCTATTGCAAAAATGAGACCCCCCGTCACTGATGATGGCACGGGGTGTCCCAAATCTTGTGAAAATATGCTTCTTCAAAAAACCAACCACGCTTCGGGCCTCATTATTGGGCAAAGCCACAGCTTCAACCCATTTCAAAATATAGTCCACCGCCACAAGTATGTAAGTGTTTCCACATGAGCTGACAAAGGGCCCCATAAAATCAATGCCCCAAACATCGAAAATATCCACTTCAAGAATTGTAGTGAGAGGCATCTCATCTTTCTTGGATATGCCACCCATTCTTTGTCATTCATCACACCGCTTGACCAACTCACTAGCATCCTTGTACAAAGTAGGCGAAAAGAAACCACATCTTAACACTTTTGAAGCGGTCCTTTCCCCTCCATGATGACCACCATAAGGTGAGGAGTGGCATGAATCAAGAATTGAACCTTGCTCTTCTTCGGGCACACATCGCCGGATGACACCATCATTGCATATCTTGAATAAGTATGGTTCATCCCAATAATAATCCATGCTATCCCGTCTAAGCTTCTTCCTTTGGTTTGAAGAGAGCTCAAACGGGACAATACCGGTGATAATGTAGTTGGCGATGTCCACGAACCATGGCATTTCATGCATAGTAATGGAGAGAAGTTGTTCATTCGGGAAGCTATCATCAATCTCAAGCCCATCACTAGGTCGCCCTTGCTCCTCCAAACGGGAGAGATGGTCGACAACTTGGTTCTCACTCCCCTTTCTATCAATGATCTCCAAATCAGACTCTTGAAGCAATAACACCCCCCGCATAAGTCTAGCCTTGGAATCCTTTTTCATCATGAAATACCGGAGTGTCGCATGGTCGGTGTGAACTATGACCTTGGCACCCATAAGATAAGGACGGAATTTCTCCATTGCAATGACTATGGCCAATAACTCACTTTCGGTGAAGGTGTAGTTCATTTGGGCGGAATTTATTGTTTTGCTTGCATAGTAAATGGGGTGAAAGATCTTGTTCACCCTTTGTCCCAAAAGCGCACCCACCGCCACATCACTTGAATCACACATTAGCTCAAAAGAAGAGCTCCAATCCGGCGCGGTGATAATTGGCGTGGTGGTTAGCTTATGCTTCAACAACTCAAATGCACTCATGCAATTCTCATAAAAGTGGAACGTGGCATCTTTCTCTAACTACTTGCAAAGAGGATTGACCACCTTCGAAAAGTCCTTAATGAAGCGCCGGTAGAACCCGACATGCCCAAGAAAGCTACAGACTCCCTTTTTCCGAAGTTGGAGGTGGAAACATAGAAATGACCTCAATATTGGCCTTCTCTACTTCAATTCCATTCCTTGAGATTTTGTGGCCCAAAACTATCCCTTCTTCAACCATAAAATGGCATTTTTCCCAGTTGAGCACTAGGTTGGTTTCTTCACAACAAGCGAGGACTTTATCAAGATTGTTCAAGCATTCATCAAAAGAGTCCCCAACCATGCTTAAATCATCCATGAATACCTCTAGAAAGTCTTCAACCATGTCAGTGAAAATTGTCATCATGCACCGCTGAAATGTAGCAGGTGCATTGCACAATCCAAAAGGCATCCTGGAAAAAGCAAATGTTCCATAGGGACAGGTGAAGGTTGTCTTTTATTGGTCCTCCGGGGCAATCAAGATTTTATTATAGCCTGAATACTCGTCACTTAAGCAATAGAAAGATCTACCTGCAAGTCTGTCAAGCATTTGGTCCAAGAAAGGCAATGGGGAGTGATCCTTGCGAGTCACCTTGTTCAATTTGCAGTAATCCATGCATACCGGCCAACCTGTGATTGTCCTTGTTGGAATAAGTTCGTTCTTGTCATTTTTAACCACGGTCATACCACCCTTTTTTGGAACACATTGGACGGGAGAAGTCCAAGCACTATCCGAGATAGGGTAGACGACCCCTGCATCAAGCCACTTGATTATTTCTTTCTTTACAACGTCTTGCATTGCTTCATTTAGCCTCCGTTGATGTTCTATGGAAAGCTTTGCTCCATCCTCGAGAATGATTTTGTGCATACAAAATGCGGGGCTTATTCCCCGAATATATGCAAGTGTCCATCCTATGGCCTTCTTCCTCCTTTGTAACACTTTGAGAGTAGAGTCTACCTACAATTTGGTTAGGCAAGATAAAAGTATAACAGGAAAAGTACGAGAAGGACCAAGAAATTCATACCTGAGGTATGGTGAAAGTGGCTTCAACTCCAATGTAGGTGGCTCTTCAATTGAAGGCTTTGTCGGAGGAGTTTTCCGATTCTCCAAATCCAAGGATAACTTTCGAGGACCATATGAGTAAGAACCCATGCCTTATAGAGCATTGGTACTCTCGATCAAGCCATCCACCACAATATCATCATGGTTCAATAAAGATGCCTCCACGGGATCTTCAACATTTATCATTGAGCTTGTTTTATCAATAATGACCTCAGTGACAAGGTCCATGAAAGAACATACTTCAGTGCTATTGGGTTGCTTCATTGACTTGCACACATGGAACACAACCTTTTCATCGCCCACCCGGAAGGTGAGCTCACCGGCCTCCACGTCAACTAAGGCCTTCCCCGTTGCAAGGAAGGGCCTTCCCAAGATGATATGAACTTCATAATCCACCTCACAATCCAAGATAACAAAATCCGCGGGCAATATGAACTTGTCAACCCGCACCAACACATCATCAATGATTCCTAGAGGCCGCTTCATAGATCGATCCGCCATTTGAAGACGCATGGAAGTAGCCCGAGGTTGGCCTATACCCAAAGTTTTGAAGAACGAATATGGAATCAAGTTTATGCTAGCTCCGAGGTCACACAATGCTTTGGCGAAATCCTCACTCCCAATTGTATAAGGAATGGTGAATGCACCGGGGTCTTCAAGCTTGGGTGCCATTGAATGCACTACGGCCCTCACTTGGTGAGTCATCTTTATAGTTTCGCACTCCATTGACTTTTTCTTTGTGACCAAGTCCTTCATGAACTTGGCATACCTGGGCATTTTCTCTAAACCTTCAACCAAAGGAACATTTATGGATAATCCCTTCATCATGTCGATAAATTTCTTGAATTGATTCTCTTGCTTTTGTGTTGCCAGCCTTTGAGGATAAGGAGGATGAGGCCTAGGCAATGGTGCCTTAGCCTTTGGTACGACCGGCTCCAGTATATCAATTATGTGTTCCCTAGACGGGTTCATGTCACTTTGCAATTCTTCTTCTTGGTCATGAATAGCAATCATCACCTCACTAGTTGTAGGCTCTTCTACCACTTGCTCAACCTCAATCGGAACCTCATCATTTGGCAATTCATCATCATCACCAAAAACTCTCTTTTATTTAGAAGAACTAGCCTCACCGCCTCTTCCACTTCTTGTGGTCACCGCCATGGCGTGACCGGTATTGTTGTTGTTGTTCCCACCCTTGGGGTTCACCACCATATCACTTGGTAGTGCTCCTTTTCGGTGTGTGTTCAAGGCGTGAGAGATTTGTCCCATTTGCACTTCAAGATTTCGAATGGAGGTGTTATGGAAGGTAATTTGAGCATCCTAATCCGCATCGCGATCCATCATTTGTTTGAACATTTGCTCAATTCTACCCATGTTATTACTTGAAGAGTTTTGGCCTTGTTATTGATAGGGGTGGATTGTTGGGTTGTTGGTACATCCGGGGCCTTTGAAAGTCCGACCCCCGGTTACCGTTTCCACCCCAATTGTTGTTATTATTGTTCGCGCTCCAATTGTTATTATTACTGCCTCCCCATTGTTGGTTGTTGTTGTTCCCCCAATTGCTTGAATTGTTGTTATTTTTCCAATTGTGTTGCCTTTGGTTGTTCCAATTTTGATTGTTGCCTTGATTGCTCCCTTGTCCTTGATAATTGTTGGCATACATGACATCCTCATCTTGATCATCATAAAACTCCTCTTGACTATACCCACTCGATCCTTGGTCACCTTGAACATTGTTGTTTTGCATTTGATTTCCACGAGGTCTTCTCTTGTTCACCAAAACATTAACCCCTTCCATAGCATTCACTTGCTTCGGCCCTTATAATTGTTGACGCTGTGCCTTAGCAAGTTGATTCATGGTGGTGGTAAGCTCGGCAATTGCTTGCCCATGTTCTTGAAGTTCTTTGTGAAGATCATCAACACCCGTATCACTCTGAGGCACATTTGCTCTACTCTGCCATGCTGACGAAGTATCAGCCATTTCATCTAAGACCTCACATGCCTCCGGGTAGGTTAGCTTCATGAAGTTGACCCCAGCCAATTGATTAACCACACACTGATTGACTGTAATTATACCTCTGTAGAAGGTATGTTGTATCATGGCCTCAATCATAGCATTATTTGGACACTCCTTTACCATGGTCCGGTAGTGCTCCCAAATCTCATGCAAAGGCTCATTTGGCTCTTGTTTGAAAGCCAATATTTCATCTCTAAGCGCTGCCATGTGATTAGGAGAGAAGAATTTTGCAATGAACTTGTCTGCTAGCTCATCCCATGTGGATATGGAGTGGTTGGGAAGTCGCTCCAGCCAGTCTAATGCTTTACCTCGGAGAGAGAAGGGGAATAGCCTAAGCCTTAATGCGTCATCTGAGACGTTTGTTTTCTTTCTCCCCCAGCAGGTATCAACGAACCCCTTTAAATGCTTATAAGAATTCTGATGTGGAGCTCCAGTGAAGTACCCACGCTGCTCCAAGAGTGTCAGCATCGCATTTGTGATTTGGAAGTTCCCCGCCCGGATCCTAGGCGGGACAATAGCACTCGCGTACCCCTTGTTTGGAAGTACCCGAGGGGCAACTCTCGGAGGTGGAGGCGGGGGAGGTTCTGGAATATGCTCATGAACATTGTCCTGTCGGCCCCGCCTTGGAGGTGGTACTTGATTTGGATCATCTTCTCCATTGTCAAACACCTCCTCCCCAATAATAATATTACCCAAAGGATCCGCCATTAGTATCTGAATTAATTCAACACACACGTTAACAAAAGAAGGAAGGAAAACACACTACACCACTATTCACGTAGATAATCAACACCGTAAAAGATCCCCGGCAACGGTGCCAAAAAGTGATCGACTCCCCCCTATACCACTAAAGAGTGGCAAGTACGGGGGTCAATAGATAAAAGGGACTAGGGTTGTGACATTCTCCTAGGTGAATACTTGACGGGATCTAAATCCTAAGGCAAAGACGTTATGTTGGGGATTGTGATATAGACAATGCACAAAATTACCCACTTTATACCTCTTGGTAGCTCGAGTGGCTTTGCCCTAATTTCTTCTCTCGAGACCAATTGGGTGTCAAAATTGTGCAAGCAATTTAGGCTCAAGTAGGGTATTACTATCTCTAGGTTTAACCCGTTAATTGGGACTATCAATCTATTGATTACATGCCACTTTCTTGTTGGACTAATTTTCCTAGACTCAAGCTCTCTTTCTCAAGAAGACCCCAAGTTAAATAGGCACCAATTAGTGTTTGCAATCACTAATTTAACATGAAAAACACCAATCAGTCCAAATATCAACTACCCATAAACATCTAAGTCTTAAATCAAAAGACCCATCAAATACCCACACTAGGGTTGAGCCACAACCCTAGATGATGGGTCTAGCTACTCATGATAGTGAAACAAAACAAAGAAATAGATGAAGAATAACCCATAGAATTTAATTACAAGCTAATACTTGAAGATTCAATGATAAATCCACTATAAACTACTCAAAATAGTGTAAAACTGATGTTCACGAGCTCATGTCGAAGTTAGGTTACAAAAAAGCCTCCTAAAATGGGAAAAGAAAGTATTTACACTAGGTCGAATTTTCTGGACAAAACTACCCCTGCAGGGGTACCGCGGACCGCATGAAATGGAGTGCGGTTGCGGTGAGGCTTTCTGGCTTAAAAAATATGCTCTCTGAACTTGGCCACCGCGGGCCGCATAAAATGCACCGCGGTCGCGGTGGCTTCTACTACGGTCCGCATAAAATAGGATTGCAGATCGCGTTGGCCTTGACCTCCAAAATTCCAGCTCTCTGAATCCTAGGATTGCGGACCGCACAAAATGGGTTACGGCCACGGTGAGATCACTGCGGTCCGCACAAACTGCCTTGCAGCCGCAGTACTCGATTTTCCGCCATTTTCACCTCTCTAAATCTCTTCACTGCAGACCGCACTAAATGGAATGTGGTTGCAGTGGCTTTGTTGCAATGTGTTTGGACTTATTCTTGGTACTTGTGCATGTTTCACTCCTTTTTGAGCTATATTTGACTAATTGTCATCTTTTTGACCAAACCTTGCAAACAAGTACAACATGTAAGCCTTTGGGACTATTTTGTATATATTTTTAACCAAAACTCAAGTAAGAAGGAGTGTAAAATGAAGTATAATCCCTAGATATCATACCTCATGGAGATTATTAGATAAAAGCTGGTGTGAAAGCGGTTATTCTTATCGAGTTGCTACTTGTCTTTCCTTTATTTGTTTTCACCGGATCTAAATTGTGTTTCAACTTACTTTATTGTGTTATTATTTGTTGTGTTCCGCTGCTAATTATTGCTTCTATTTCTTATTGCAAGCACCATTTCATTGTTGTCAATATGCGTAGTTTTGTAGAGATATCATACTCCATTGGTTTTATACCTATACTTATCCAGGTTACTTAGTGAAGTAGGTGTCTTGACTGTCCCTAGTCTCTACTCTACTGAAGTTAGTCTTGATACTTACTGGGTACCGATGTGGTATATTCTTACTACGCTTCTGCCATTTTTGTACAGATACAGGTAATTCGGAGTCAGTCAATCGCTAGCTAACTATAGGCATCTTGATGTGGAGACTCCAGCTAAACCTGTTGCTACGTTCACAAGCTTTGGAGTCAGCTTCTGATATTGTACTTGCACTATTTTATCTCTATTTCAAAACAATTGTATTTGTAGGCTTCCTAGTAACTCAGTAAAGCTTATGACTTGTACTACCGGTTTTGAGATTGTAAATTTGTATAGAGATTTCTATTCCTTATTGTGAGTCGTTAGTTAAATATGGTTATTATTTCAATAAATGTAGGCTTACCTAGTCCCTAGGACTAGGTGCCATCACGACATCTTACTGAGGGACATCTGGATCGTGACATAAGTGCACTAGCAGTCCAACAATTAAGAGGAAGATTTGGTAGTTTAATCCAGATAAGAATGGTCTTAAGTACCTCATTATTAAAATTGAATTCTGGATTCCATGGTTTGATAATAACTGGCATGTTATTTAGTGTGTATGGTCCTGATCATAGTACCCGGTCTTCTCCTCTATGCCAGCAAATCGAATAACAAAGTAACCCTCATTATGTAGATAAATCTGAACTTGTCTATAGTGCCAATTGTGGGGTATCTTACCATCACATATAGAATAACATCTGATTTCCATTTTTTATTCCCAGCAGCAACATCATCTTGGTGTAGTTATAAATTTTCTCACGCTAAATGATTTAGAAGGAATAAATGTGAGATCAATACCTCGTGCGGCCAATTGGTTGCTTGCAAACAGATTAGCCCATGCATGTCCTCCTGTCTTCCCTTGGATTCCATTTGCGAGCTGTAATTTCTGTTGAGCACCACTGTTGGTTGCAATTACCATTTTATTGGTGCGTTGTCTTTATCTTTTTCTGTGTTGTGTTCTCCGGCAGATTAACGCTGCTCACTGGTGTGCGAGGTGGAAGCGCTGGCCATACCTCAGTGGTTTAATCCATCTTGCCTTTGCCTATGTTCGTTGACGATTCCACCATCATCATTTCCATTGCTTTGGGCGTGACCTCCTTTGTTCCAATCACTATCCCTTTTGGAGTCGTATTATGTTTAGTTCCAGTGTTGAATCCTTTCATTTGACGAACACATCTTGTTGCTCCTTACTCTCTTACTCTTTCGCGGTCTTTCCCTCCCCATTTCCGGCGACGCGTAGGTTAGATGCTCACGCTAATCGTGCACCGAGAGGAACCCCATAAAGAGAAAATTTACTTCATTAAAGAGAAACATCTGATAGGGAACACTCCCCTCTTCTAAACAAGTATTATCAATATTCTGGCCAAATGATGATTTTGTGTGTGTGAGTCAAGAGGGCGGAGCTAGCATATTAGGTATGCGTTCGGACGAACCTATGTTATTTTTGCTTCACACAGCTTTTCATGCATACTTCCGCGTGGGGGATTGTTGGGTTTTTAATCATTAAAAGCTTAAAATAGGGTGAATGGCAAATGGAGGGAAAAATGAAATATTTGAGTAATATTTGAGGTTTTCTCCTTGATTGTCCCACATGGGAAGAGGAAAATGTTTTTTATGGGTATATAAGCAATTGCTCTTCTTCAAGCTCATAAAGAGTTGAGAAGGAGGCAAGCCTCGCGCCGTCGTCGTCGCTCGCTCGGCTTCGGCTTCGGATTTGGTCAAATGATCGATTGACTTTTTGGACCAAATTTATTTGTTAATAGTAAATATTAACAGAGATGTTATTAAATATTTGGTTTAATAACAAAATATTAATATTAAAATAAATATTAATATTAAATCCATTTCAGTTATCCAATATTCAGTTTTTTGTTTTTGTAACAGAAAATTAACTACCCTTCAATTCTCCTTTTTTATTGTTGAGTAAATAGACAATTATGTCATGGCATTTATTCTGTGTCCGTTTTGCAAAAACAGCCATTCTGAAGAGTTGTACCTCTTCAGATTTCAGCCCAATTTTGGCTATAAATACAAGTCCATTCTCTAAGATTTTACATACTAATTTCTGAGTTCTCCTCCTTTCTTCTGCATCTTTTAACTTCAAAGAAAGCAACAGTAAGTGTGATTTGCAACCAAACTTTGTGTTCGCTGAAACACTGAGGTTTGAAGTACCACTACACCGGTGTGTAATTCGTTCTATCCTGGGAGGAAAAAAACGATAACCTTGGGTACTAGGAGTGGATTAAATTCCTTAAGGAAACACTGTGAATTCAGTGGGCTCGAATTGGTTTTGTTATTTCATTTACATTTCTGTTTATGTTATTTTATTTTCTCCGGAATTATTTTACAAATACAGATTAATAACAAGCTTAAGGAATTTATTATTCTTTCTGTATTTGTGTTATATTCACTGTTTCTGGAGAGTAAAACCTTTGTGGTTTGGTACTCTATTAGAGATTAAAATCTACGTGATTTTAACGTTTGTGTCATTCTTTTAAAGAAATGACGAATGACAACGGAAACCAACCTGTTCCGATGGCAACTGCCAATGCCCCAACGAGCCGAACAACACTAGCAGCATTGGCACCGGCTGAGAAACCCGAAATTTTTTCCAGGATTGATTTCAAGCGCGGACAGTAAAAGATGTTCTTTTATTTGACTACTCTAAGTCTCCAGACGTTCATCAAGGAAGATGTTCCTGTGCTGTCAGATGAAACTCAAGAAACTGAACGCTTTCTCGTGATTGAGGCGTGGAAGCATTCAGATTTTTTGAGCAAGAATTATATTCTAAAAGGGCTGGAGGATGCTTTGAATAACGTCTACAGTGGCGTGGAAACGTCAAAAGAACTGTGGATAGCGCTATAAAAGAAATACAAAACGGAAGATGTCAGATTGAAGAAGTTCGTTGCTGCAAAGTTTTTGGACTACCAAAATGGTAGATAACAAGTCTGTTATTACCCAAGTCCAGGAATTACAAGTGATTATTCATGATCTCCTTGCTAAAGGTATAAGTAGAATTAATATTAATGTTGGTAGTATTAATTTTATTATGTTTTCTAACAGAATTTTCATTGAAGGTCTTGTCATCAATGAAGCATTCCAAGTAGCAGCGATGATTGAGAAGTTGCCTCCATTGTGGAAGGACTTCAAAAACTATTTGAAACACAAACGCAAGGAGATGTCCCTTGAAGATCTCATTGTTCGGTTGAGAATCGAAGAGGACAATAAAGTTTCTGACAAGAGAGGCCGTGGAAATTCAACAATAATGGGAGCAAATATTGTTGAAGAGAACAAAAAGAGGAAGGAGGCTTCTGGACCGAAATACAACCCAAGCAAGAAGCAGTTCAGTGGAAAATGCTACAACTGTGGCAAAACCGAACACAAATCTACGGAGTGTCGTGCTCCGAAGAAAGACAAGAAGAAGGGTCAAGCAAACATGGTTGAAAAGCATGATGTTGTTGATGACTTGTGTTCCATGCTTTCCGAATGCAACTTGATGGGCAATCCTAAAGAATGGTGGATTGATTCTGGAGCCACTCGTCATGTTTGTGTTGTTAAAGAAGCTTTTGCGACTTATGCTCCTGTTAGACCCGATGAGACGATTTCTATGGGAAATGCTTCTAAGGCCAATAATGAAGTATGTGGGAAGATATTTCTCAAAATGACTTCCGGCAAAGTGGTGACTTTGAACAACATCCTTCATGTTCCCGAGATTAGGAAGAATTTAGTCTCTGCTGGACTTCTTGTTAAGAATGGCTTTAAATGTGTATTTGTATCCGATAAGGTTGTAATAAGTAAGAACGAGATGTTTGTAGAAAAATATTACCTCACCGAGGCCCTTTTAAATATAAATGTAATGGTTGTTGAAAGTAATAATAAAATTTCATCTTCGTTTTACTTACTTGAGTCAAATGAATTATGGCATGTACGTTTGGGTCATGTCAATTATAAAACCTTGTGGAAAATGATTAATTTGGAAGTATTGCCTAAGTTTGAATGCGACAAATCAAAATGTCAAGTATGTGTGGAATCTAAGTATGTTAAACATCTTTATAAGCCAGTTGAAAGGAATTCAAATCCTTTAAACTTAATTCACACAGATATTTGTGACATGAAGTCAATACCATCTCGCGGTGGCAAGAAGTATTTCATAACTTTTATTGACGATAGTACTCGATATTGCTATATTTACTTACTTAATAGTAAAGATGAAGCAATAGACGCATTCAAGCAATACAAAAATAAAGTTGAAACGCAACTTAACAAGAAAATCAAAATGATAAGAAGTGATAGGGATGGTTAATATGAATCTCCTTTTGAAGAAACATGTTTAGAATATGAAATTATTCATCAAACAACGGCCCCTTACACGCCCTAATCCAATGGGATTGCGGAAAGAAAGAATTGTACATTAAAGTAGATGATGAACGCATTGTTGATAAGTTCTGGTTTGCCACAGAACTTGTGGGGGGAAGCCATTCTTACGGCTAGTCAAATATTAAATCGAGTTCCTCATAGCAAAACACAATCCATTCCATATGAAAAATGGAAAGGACGGAAGTCCAACTTAAATTATTTTAAAGTGTGGGTGTGTTTGGCAAAAGTGCAAGTTCCTAAACCCAAAAGGGTAAAAATAGGACCAAAACCCGTTGATTGTGTTTTCATAGGATATGCAACTAATAGTAAAGCATATCAATTTCTGGTTCATAAATCAGAAAATCCCGACATTCATAATAATACGGTTATAGAATCAGATAATATATCCGTATAAAAAGAAAAGTGAGTCGATTGGTGAAGGATCTAAACGACCTCGGGAAGAAACAAAAGTAAGTACAATTAATCTGGAGGATCCAAGACATAGTAAACGTCAAAGAACGTCTACCTCATTTCGACCAAATTTTATGACTTTCTTATTGGAAAATGAGCCTCAAACATTTAAAGAAGCTATGTCTTCTAATCATTGTTTTGGAAAGAGGCAGTCAATAGTGAAATAGAATCCATATTGAACAACCATACATGGAAATTGATTGATCTTCTTTCCTCCTGGAAATAAACCGTTGGGTTCTAAATGGATCTTTAAGAGGAAAATGAAAGATGATGGCACTATTGACAAGTTTAAGGCAAGACTTGTGGTCAAAGGATATAGACAACGAGAAGGTCTTGACTATTTCGATACATACTCTCCAGTTACAAGAATTACGTCCATAAGAACGTTGGTAGCGTTAGCTGCAGTTTATGGTCTTGAAATGCATCAAATGGATGTTAAGACAGCCTTCTTAAATGGAGAGTTGGAGGAAGAAATATACATGGAACAGCCTGAAGGGTTTGTGGTTCCAGGTAAAGAAAAGAATGTATGTAGACTTGTTAAGTCCCTTTACGGACTAAAACAAGCACCCAAACAATGGCATGCGAAATTTGACCAAACAATGTTGTCAAATGGTTTTAAAATAAATGAATGTGATAAAATTAAAAATGTTCCAAATTCTCCAAATCACATAGTCATTGTTTGCTTATATGTGGATGATATGCTGATAATGAGTAATGACATTGCCAACATAAATGCGACTAAGCGCATGCTAACTGGCAAGTTTGATATGAAAGACTTGGGAGTTGCTGATTTAATTCTGGGAATTAAGATCCATAAGACTTCTCAAGGTCTGGCATTGTCACAATCTCATTATATTAAGACAGTACTTGAAAAATTCAAGCACTTGGGCTTTAAAGTTGCAAAGACTCCAATTGACGTGAATCTTGCATTAGCAAAGAACAAAGGCCAAAGCATATCACAATTGGATTATGCTCGTGTGTTGGGTTGCTTAATGTACATCATGAATTGTACACGACCAGATATAGCTTGTGCTATAAGTAAATTGAGTCGATATACAAGCAATCCAGGTCAATCTCATTGGATGGCAATGAAACGAGTTTTGGGGTATTTATTACATACCCAGGACTTTGCTTTGCACTATAGTAAATATCATGCAGTCATTGAGGGATACTGTGATGAAAATTGGATCATCAGATCAACTGATTCCAAGTCCACAAGTGGATATGTATTCACTATTGGTGGAGGAGCGGTATTTTGGAAGTCGTCCAAACAAACATATATTGCCCGCTCTACAATGGAGGCTGAGTTCATAGCCTTGCATAAAGCCGGTGAAGAAGCTGAATGGCTCCGGAATTTCTTGGAGGATATTCCATCTTGGCCCAAACCGTTGGCACAAATATGCATACATTGCGATAGTCAAGCAGCAATTGGAAGGGCTGGGAACGTTATGTATAACGGTAAATCTCGTCATATACGACGAAGACATAAAACCGTTAGGCAATTACTCTCTAGAGGAATTATCACGATTGACTATGTAAAGTCAAGTGATATTGTGTCGGATCCACTTACAAAAGGCCTAACTAGAGAGGTAGTTGAGAAATCATCAAGGGGAATGGGACTATGGCCGAGAACAAGTCATAGTGGCGGTAACTCTACCTAGAAGACTGGAGATCCCAAGATCTAGGTTCAAGTAGATCAAACAAAGTTATTAATGACGGTTCAACATTGTCAACTAAACTTTTGGTCCATTCTCGTGATGAGACAATGTTCAGTACCAAGGATAAAGCATTAAGGACGTTTAATGATTGCTAAATTTGATACGGGGTATATCAAATAGTGTATCTACGGGATGACACGTTTAGGAATCACTTATGTAAGTGTGAAGTGTTAGCCGCTTCAAGGAGAATTTGGCAAGGCCAGTTCTCTATGCACTTATGAAACCAGGCGGTGTTCATCTGAAACGAACACGACAATGAGAACAAAAGACGGTTAAGGGTTGGTTGTGTGACTTGTGATTGTCTAGGTATACACCAAAGTTCGACGGTTCAAAGATATCAAATCTACTGATTGATCGAGTATATCCGACATAAGTTCACTACGAAAAGTTCAAAGGGAAACCTACTTATCCAGATGCAATTAATCCTTGCTTGCGAATCACACGGTTTTTCATGCATACTTCCGCGTGGGGGATTGTTGGGTTTTTAATCGTTAAAAGCTTAAAATAGGGTGAATGGGAATGTAGGAAAAATGAAATATTTGAGTAATATTTGAGGTTCCCTCCTTGATTGTCCCACATGGGAAGAGGAAAAGATTTTTGATGGGTATATAAGCAATTGCTCTTCTTCTAGCTCATAAAAAGTTGAGAAGAAGGCAAGCCTCGCGTCGTCGTCGTCGTTCCTCGCTCGGCCTCAGATTTGGATTTGGTCAAATAATCGATTGATTGATTAATTTTTTAGACCAAATTTATTTGTTAATAGTAAATATTAACATAAATGTTATTAAATATGTGGTTTAATAACAAAATATAAATATTAATATTAAATCCATTTCAGTTATCCAATATTCAGTTTTCTGTTTTTGTAACAGAAAATTAACTACTCTTCAATTTTCCCTCTTTATTGTTGAGTAAATAGCCAATTATGTCATGGCATTTATTCTGTGGCCGTTTTGCAAAATCAGTCATTCTGAAGAGTTGTACCTCTTCAGATTTCAGCCAAATTTGGCTATAAATACAAGTCCATCATCTCAGATTTTACATACTAATTTATGAGTTCTCCTCCTTTGTTCTGCATCTTTTAACTTCAAAGAAAGCAACAGTAAGTGTGATTTGCAACCGAACTTTGTGTTCGCTGAAACACTGGGGTTTAAAGTACCACTACACCAGTGTGTAATTCGTTCTATCCTGGGGGGAAATAATCCATAACCTTGGGTACTAGGAGGGGATTAAATTCCTTAAGGAAACATTGTGAATTCAGTGGGCTCGAATTAGTTTTGTTGTTTCATTTATATTTCTGTTTATAAAAGTTTAGTAGTCTGTCAGAGAGCCAAGAGACCACCCCAGACCTACGATAGGACTGAGAACGATCCTCTACTGCGCAGAAGCCCAAGAGCCACCAAAGCTATCCATCACGCTCTGGTCTCATGGCCACACTTCATCAACCAGACTTGGTTATTAATCTGTATTTGTAAAATAATTTTGGAGAAAATAAAATAATAATATATAGACACACTATAATGATAAAGTGGCCATATCTACATTCTGACTTGATTAAAATTAGTATATTAGTATTACGTAGAACATTCTTTTTCCTCCTTTTTTTTTACCTCTAAAGACTTCCCTTTTGGAGACGTGGATGATTATACCAATCTTTTGCCCTTCGACAACGTGATTCAGACAACAATATACATAGCCACTTCAATCTTTCAATGAATTCAAAGGTCTCTCTTCACTCTCTATTTTAGTCTTTTTCCATGGCTTCTGCTTTTTCCATTCCATCATTTCCCACCCCTTTGAGGAGCTCAAGCATTACCCATGATCTTCATACCAATATCAAACTACATAATTTAATCCTTAAATACTTTTATGTTTAAATTTTATATATAAAATGATGTGTAAAAGTATAAAACATGATTGTAAGTAATTATTTACATTAAACGATGAAGGAGACCGAAAAATATATCCTCCATTGACCAAGAAGGAAGTTGATTATCGACAATGAGGTGATAATAAACCAAGAAGTGATTGATAATAGAACAAAAAGAAAGTTAACTAATCAACTTCTGGCTGATTTAGTAGAAAGAGAAGGAATTAAAAATATCGACAGTTTTTCTCTTTTTCTTATTATTTAATCTAATTACAATAAAAATAACTTAAAGTCATCTACCTATCATTGAAGACTTAGAATAGGTCCTTTAATTAAAGAACATGACTTATGGTTTACAATTCCTAAATATCTCATTAATCTATACATATATACATACCCATGGAAATATAAATTATTGAGTACAGAGTCTACTATATTGACATCAACCACGCGTGATATATGTACAATATTATAATGGTCCTAATCTTGTCCCTTTTACTTATACCTTATTTAGCTAAACTTCTAAAATCACCTTTGTTTTAAAGAAAACTATTTTTGATAAGATACAATTTGTATTTAGTTAATTAATTTGAAATTTTTTTTTGAAAAATAATTACTGTTGATCAAGCTTTTAAAAAGCGTTTCTAAGTGTATTTTTGCTTCTATTCTTAAGCAATTTTTTTTTTAAGTTTAGACAAACACCTTAGCTTTGAATATTTCTAAATAAAAAAATTATTTTTGGCCAAAATGAAGCTTTGGCCAATCAAGCTATTAATCGCTTTGGCAAGAACCACACAGTGACATCACTAGGGTTATTTTGTTCTTCTATATATATTTGATCTCTCCTTTGCTTAAATCCTTCAACTTTACTTCCATTATTAATAACAAACTTAACTAATGGAACTATTCTACGATGCTAAAGCTGTTAGATTCAGAAGTTATCTAAACAAATACTTAGTAGCAGATGATGATCAAAACAACATCCGACAAAGCCGAAATGGCTCATCAAGAAATGCACGGTGGCTGGTGGAGCTTGTCGCCGGAAACAGCCGCCTTATCCGACTGAAAAGTAGCTCCGGCATGTATCTTACAGCTTCCGACGAGCCATTTCTTCTTAGCATGACAGGTTCGAAACGTGTACACTTTAAATTACTTAATTATATTATGTCTCATTATGCCTCCTTAATTCGCTCACATCTAGGCCTGTTTATTTTTCATATAATTATTTGCTTCTAGGTGACGGTAAAATTTGAACACACAGGGCCGCTAGCCTATTCTGTTACCATGTTAAAGTGTGACTACCATTTCATCTAAAAATTTAAATTGCTATGAATAATACACTTGTAATACGTTATATGTCTCATCATACCCCCGGTCCTTATGTGTAGATCTGATTCTTTTATATGATGCATACATACGTGGAATTTGAATCAAGACTCCTTGCTTGCTCTAAAATATGTGATTAACTCATTTAAAAGTTTAAATTTTTGAAAAGAGTGTACTTTTAGTTACTTATATTATGCCTTATCACGCCTTTTGGTGGAGTCTCGTTTATCCAATATGATTCAATTGAATGCCTTTCGTGTAGGTCTGATTCTTTTAAATAAGTAATACACATGAAATATTTATTTTTTGTTTTCATGGTGACAATAATATTTGAACATTTGTTTTGCTTGCTCTCATACCATGTTGAGATATGTGAACAGGTTATCTAAAAGTTTAAATTGTACCTCCTCCAGTAGAAGATAAGTGATTTTTTGGATGCTTTCACACGTATAAAAAAATCCACCTTTTAATATTAATTAGCAATGAAATTGATCATATTAACCTTTATTATCTCACATAAACACTCCTAACACATATTCCAATACTATTTACTACAAGGATAATGTAGGAAAAAAATAATAAATTCATTCTTGATATCTGAAAAAATCACTTATTTTGAACCACAAAAAAAGACTAAAAAATCACTTATTTTGGACCGAAGGGATTATTATTAGATATTATATAGTACTTTAGTTTACTTTTTTATATTATGTTTCATTAATAGGAGGAAAAAAGGTTCTTCAAACTTTGCCAGAAAATATGGAGGATGCAAGAATTGAGTGGGAACCACTAAGATACGGATTTCAAGTGAAGTTAAGAGGTTATGGAGGAAAATTTTTAAGTGCAAGTGGCGCGCCTCTACGATGGAGCAATAGAGTGACTCATGATTGTCCTTATAGTGCTACTACACATAATTGGATTTTGTGGAGCGTGGAACCTGTCGATGTGCCAGAAGATGAATCGTTAACTGATTATTTGACTATGGTTTCGAATTTTTCGTCAGTCTCCGGTGAACTTTCTACCTTGGATTTGGGGTCCCCGATGTCCATGCATTCAAGTCTTTGTTTCTCACCTCATGTATGTTTCTTAATTACGTCAGCTTAAGTTTTTTTCTTTTCTTAATAAAAGTTCTGGCTCTGCTACTAAACAGAATATGTAACGAGTTAACAACCAACATCCTCTTTCTTTGTTTGACAGAGTCCTCTAAGTAGAAGACCGGCAATGGAGCTATTCCAAAAAGCAAAAGCTGTTCGTCTACAGAGTTACCATTACAAGTACTTAACAGCGTTGGAAGATGAAGAATCAGTAACCCAAGATCGCGACGGTGCTTCAACAAATGCAAAATGGACTATAGAATTCGTCCAAAATACCAATAATATTATACGTTTAAAAAGTTGTTATGGCAAGTATCTTACAGCATCAAATCAGTCTTCTGTTCTTGGTATAACTGGTCGAAAAGTTGTGCAAACTCTACCAAATCGTCTCGATTCTTCAGTTGAATGGGAACCCATTAGAGAAGGGAATCAAGTGAAGCTAAGGACTCGATACGGACATTTTTTGAGGGGAAATGGTGGACTTCTTCCATGGAAAAACACAGTTACACATGATATTCCTTATCGGACAGTTACTCAAGATTGGATTCTTTGGGATGTTCAGGTTGTTGAAAACTTGCTATCACCATTGGCTCCTCGTTTAGATTCATGTGCTTCTGAATCTACTTCTCCTTCTAATGTTTCCTCAAAATCCACGAGCTTTTCTACACATGAGGTACTAAATTTGGGTTGATTGGATATTTATTAATTTGATCCATTTTCACTTGTCCAAGTTTGACTTACCCCTGACCAGAGGCGGATTTAGGGGCGGAAGGGGTTCCCTTCGTCGAAAAATCACATTGTATTTGTACGACAAAATCTGTTTTTTACCTCTATATATTAAGTTTTGAATCCCGTAAACATATCCCATAAGTATAGCTTGGTGGTCAAGGGGGTTCAAAACTTGTGGAAGGTCAATTCCCACTAGTTACAATATCTTTTAACTTTTTCCTTTTTGAACCCCGTTCGCGGAAATTCTGCCTCCGCCACTGCTCCGGACTTGATAATGATATATTGTCTCTTTTTTTTCTTCTTGTCTTGGCAGTCAAGTGATTCTTCGCTGCCTAATTTGGGAGAAGGGAGGTTCATCTTTTATCACATGGCGGATGAATTTGGAGAAATTGAAGAGGAAATGGAGGCACTTTTCATAACATTCGATGGAAATACTGTTGAGGAGTTGACAAAGAGATTGGAGGATGAAACTGGACTTGAGGAAATTATTGTTTGTACTAGGAGTCCATTGAATGGGAAACTTTATCCTCTCAGTTTGCAGCTTCCACCAAACAATGCAACAATGAATGTTATTATTATGCCATCTTCATATAAAGGTGACATATTTCAACTTGTCTTGAGTTAGTTTCATTTTTAGATTCACGACTTGTACAAATTGAGCTAGAATGTTTGTATCACTTTTAAATTAATGGTAACAAATCATATTCTAGAGCAAAAGGCGTATTCCGGGTCCGGGGAAGGGCCGCATCCTAAGAGGGTATGATGTAGGCAGCCTACGTATGTACCCTGATGCAAGTATCAATGACTGATTCCACGGCTCGAACCCGTGACCTATAAATCACACGGAGACAACTTTATTGTTGTTCCAAAGCTCCCTTCTTCTAGACCAAATGATAATATTGTGAATTTGTTAGTTTTTACATGTTTGTCACAATATTAATTGACTTGTAACATTTTTTTTGTTTCTCAAGCTATGACTCCAGATTCTCTTTCGAGCCATATGTCCAGCATTCCGGAGTTGAATAGTTCCAATTTCAATGAATGGAAGAAACAAGTAGAAATTACATTGGGAAGTTTGGATTTGGATTTGTGTTTGAGAATTGATGAGCCTTTGGAAGAATATGCCATCTATGCTACTTGGGAACGCTCCAATCGCTTAAGCCTCATGATTATGAAGAGTAAGATTGGTAAGAATATCTGCAAATCAATACCAAATTCTACTCGGGCAAGAGAGTTCTTGGCATCTATTGAGCAACAATTCAAGGTTTCGCATAAGGCGTCGGTAGGTACACTCATGGAAATTTTAACTACTAAGACATATGACGGGACTAGTGGTGTGCGCGAGCATATTATAGAAATGGCTAATATGGCGGAACAACTTAAAGCAATGGATATAACCATTTCGGAATCCTTTTTGGTGCAATTTGTTCTCAATTCGCTTCCTTTTCAATTTGGTCCCTTTAAAATTAGCTATAAAACAAATAGTATGAACAAATGGACCGTGGATGAACTCATTGCAATGTGTGTTCAAGAGGAGAAACGATTAATGGAAGAAGGATTACACATGATGGTGTGAATAAAGGGAATATGAAATGTTAAGTAGTAGATACTTACAAGAGTTAAATAATACCTCTTATTAGTTTTTTTTTTATATTTTATTTGCTTTGATAGTCAAGGATATTATGTTAAATTTGGAAATAAAACTTTGAGGCATATATATAAAATAATCTGTTAATTGGGAGTGGTATTTTCTGTGACCGAATACAAAATTAGTATTGACTCTACCCTTTCTTTGTCTCAATATTCTAGGTCTTACGTGTGGTAACAAATAATGGCATCTAAAGAACTCGACGAATTGAAACTTCATCTACTTTGTGACATAAAAAGTTATGACACATATTAAATAATAAATGCTAGAAAGTCTTCTTGAAGATGAAGTCCTATAAAATCTTAATTTATAAAATTTTGGTACTTGTATTGAAATGTTCAACACTACTTGAAGTAATATATAAGGATATGCGGACCATTTTCTTGTTTTATAAGTAGTGAAAAATATTTTATCACCTTATTGACGACTTCTCATAGTATCTTTATCTTATTAAGGAAAAATCGTATGCTAATATAGGAGTCTTTTAGATTTTTAAAATTGAAGTTGAGAATCAATTCGATAATACAAAAATAAAATAAAAAGGAAAAGCATAAGTACCTCGTACGTTTGAGACAAATTTTCAGTTCAATAGTTGGTTTTGGGCCAAATCCCTCATAATACACATGTTTTTCCATAATAGATTTGAGAAATATGTTTTAAAAACGTATGTTCAAACACATTTTCATCTTCAAGCCAAACTTCATCCAAAACACATTTTTCAAAACAAATTTGGGAATTTATGGTCAAACGCTAGCTAAACTTCTGCCACGGGAGGGAAAGGGAAACATATTCGTGAAAAAAAGAGAGTAGAAAAATATAAGTTTTAAGTTATAACAATAATTAAAAAGTCTAGTTAATTGTATAATTTCCAATAAATGAAACTTGTCCAAATTAAATCCGCTTTAAACTTATTCTCTGACGCTCACACGCTTCATTTAAGGGTGTATTTAAATAATTGTTACGTCATCATTCAAGGGTATATTTATTCCACTTCCCGAAAAGTTAAGGGGATAATATATAGGACCCCCTAAAGGTCGGGTGTGTAAGTGAAATCCGACCCAAATCTGAGGGGATAGTTTTGTCTTCTCCATATAAAATAAACATCAATCGACAACGAGGTAATAATAACTAACCAGTTGTCATATATTGAAATAAATAAAAATCTTTAGATTATCAATCAAAATAACTTAAATACAGGACTTAAATCATTTTTCTTGTATCACTATGTTGGGATAGCCAATTCCAGGATAGATAGTTGAACAACCACAGCTCCCAAGAGAAATAGTACACAACTTGCCACTCCCTCCGATTCGTGACCAGTTTGCTTTTAGAACGCTAAAAAATTATTAAATTTAATATAAAAATATTTATTATGATTAAAAATACTCTTAATTAACTATTTAATATGAGGAGTAAGAAAACCTTTTAGGGATATGTACATAAGGGTTATTTTGTAAAAACAAATTGAATTCTTTCTTGCTTATATAAATGAGCACTTATTTTGAACCAAAATGAAAAAAGAAACTGGTCACTTATTGTGAACCGGAGGGAGTATCTTTTAGTATAATTTTTTTAAAAGTCTTACAAACACAAACTATGTATAAACGTCAATCTTAATCTTACAAAGAGTAATACTGCAGGTCAAAAGAGGAGCATGAATTGACAATTGGATTGATAAATGTAATAGTATTTTACATTGTTTTCACCAGTAATCTTTGCAGGTACAGAACCCATTCCTAAAGTGATGGAACCGAACACGATCTCTAACAATAATTTCAACGTCAAAAACTTTGGATATTAGTTTGGTTACATTGTGGCAGTCACTGCAGATACGCAGATTCTTGAAAATGCGTATAGGAGTTCCCGGTTTCAGTTTCAAAAGACCATAAGCAATGGCAAGTCTCTCACTGTGCAGTTTAAGTGACCGTCTCTTCCCATTATCAAGTTCATTAACCATTGATGCTTGTGACAAGTCAGGAACATACCCTGCTGATTTGAGTCTTTCTTCTATTACATCCAAAAACTTGTAAATTTCTCTAGTATGCAAATGAGAAGTATCTCCAGCGAAAAATTCATGGAAAACGCCATTAATTTCAATTGAACTACAGCCTGGATCTTTTTTAATACCTTTATCGGTCATTAATTTCCTAATAAGTCCAGCCTCGTCCCATCGGTTAGCAGTTGCATATACTCTTGACAAAAGAACATAAACACCACTAGTGTAACTGCCTTCGGACTCAATTACTTTTCTTGCCACTTCTTCACTAACTTCTATGTCAGCGTTTTTCTTGCAGCAACCATCAAGAAGACTTCTCCATATTGCTGCATCAGGTTTCATTGGCATGTTTGACACAACATCAAGAGCTTCATCAATACGCCCCGCACGAGCCAGAAGATCAACCAGGCAACCATAATGTTCTAAAACAGGCCTAATCTTATACTCAGAAACCATTTTATCAAAATAGCTACGGCCCTCGTCAACCAAACCTCTATGATTACAAGCACTCAAAATACCAACAAATGTGATTGAATCTGGCATTACTCGTTTGTTAACCATTTGGTTAAAACAACGAAATGCTGCCTCAACCTCCCCATGCATAGCAAATCCTAATATCATAGCATTCCAAGAATTCAAATCACGTTTGCTCATCCTCTCGAAAACCTGAACAGCCATATCCAACGAACCACATTTGCAATACATGTTCAATAAACAATTGTTAACAAGCAAATCAAAATCTAAGAAGCTCTCATACTTCCTTAAAACATAAGCATGAATCCATATTCCCAAAGATAATGCCCCAAAACCAGCACAAGCATCAAGAACACTCTGCACTGTATACCCATCAGGCTCAAATATCTTTTGCATCTCAGAAAACATTCTCAAAGCACCTTCAAACTCACCCGATTGAACAAGAGCATCAATCATAACATTCCAAGACACCAAACTTCTCTCAGGCATTTTATCAAACACTCTCTTAGCATCCTTCAAACACCCACAAGACGAATAAAAATGAATCAAACTATTGTTTATATATACATCTGAATTAAACCCAAGTTTCAAAGCAAACCCATGTGCTTGTTTCCCTTCAGAAAGTGCAAAAAGATAAGCACAAGCCTTGAGCACAAATGGGAAAGTATGCTTATCAGGCTCAACATTTGTAACCATTCGATGAAAAAGCGAAAAGGCTTCATGTTTACGACTATTGCTATGAGCACAAGCTCTAATAAGAGTATTCCAGATGAAGGAATTGGTGTTTTGTAAATTACAGAAGAGTTGAAAAGAATAGTTAAGGTCATGTAAGGAGGCAAAATGGAGAATTCTGCTGTAGAGGAAAAGGGTGTCTGGGTTGTCAAGTGTGGTTGTACGAAGAGTATAGGCGTGTACTTGTTTGAGCTGAGAAATGGAAGTGCATTGTGTCAAGATTTGGAGGATATGGCGTCGATGCTCACTAGTCGTGTTGATGGGAAGAGTTGTTGGCCTTGGTGTAGTTGCTAGAATCATCTTCTTCGAATTTGTGCCTTAAAAGCTTGATGACTATATTTTACACATTTTATCAATCCAAATCCAACATCTTTGGTTAAGAGTAAAATTAAAAATTATATTTCTTTTAGCTCTACCAAACGCCTTGTAAAATATCAAGTCTCAGTACATTAGATATCATAGTATAGAATTAGTATGTACAAACAAGAATCAAAAGACAAAGGCAGAATATATAATAATAAATCTTCTTTACTTTATGTGATGATATTTATGTGCACATGGAATCGGAGAAAATAAAAAATTCCTTTATATATAAGTTAAATTAATGCAAAGATTTACCCAGAGATGTGGTGAGTGATGACTTATACCCCTTTAACTAAAAATTTCGAATTCGAACTTTGAGAATGAAAAAAAGTTACTAATCCAATGCATGGATGCCTAAGATTACATCCATCCAATGCATATGTTATGAATACTACTATACAATTTGAATACATGACGACATACTGTTATTTAAATCCTGTCCAAAATATTAAGCTACCCCAGACTTACAGCTTGTTTGGATGGTTGTTATCTAATGTATTGTATTGTTACTTTAAATATAATGGATATTTTGATTGTTACTTAAATTTTATTATATTGCATCGTTAAATGCGTCGTTACGTAATGACGAAAAGTGTTATTTTATGAAACGACGGATCTAGTGTGGTGGCGTCGTTACTTTATGTTTTCTCTCATTCTGCCCTTTCTTATTATTAAATAATCATATTTTATTCTTTATCCTGTTTTTTATACAATAATTCTACTTTATATCCTAATTTTTTTTAGTAATATTGCAAGTTTATTCTTCGTATTGTTGATGCGTAGTATCATGAAACAACCCTTAGTATCTTTAATTGTTAATTTACTATTTTAATTTGTTAGTTAATTAGTTAGACATAAGAATTTTAATATTTATAACTTAGGAATTGTTCGAGCTTGTCTTGTTGGTGATATAAACAGTTCTAGCTAATTCTCCGTAGGATTCGACTCCGAACACTTAAACCAGATTATATTTACAGTGACCACTTATCATTTCTATAAGGCATAGTAGGGCGTGGTCAATAAACATTTAATCTCTTTCCATATTATTGTTACTACAAATATCGGTAACTTTTTGTGCTACTATTATTAATTAGCAAAAAGAAATTGCATGTATCTGTCTTGTATACACATGATTGAAGTTGCTGCGCTTAATAGTTGCAATTTTATCTTGCAAGGAACCTAATAGTTCCAATTCCATTTAACAGCTCTTTACTTATATAGCCAGTGGCAGAAATTGGAATTTTAATAAAGGGGGTCAAAACATTCGAACATACGGCTTAAAATAATTTTTGAACTATCTTTGTTACAACAATGAAAATTTCCATTATGTCAAGGGATCCAATAACTTATATCCTATATACCAAAAATATTTTGATCTATTTATGTAATACAATTTTCCAACGGAAAGAATTCAATTGAATACTCTTCATTGGCGGTGGCTCAGCACTATATATATATATATATATATATATATATATATATATATATATATGCACGCGCGTTCACACATGTGTTCGTGCACATGTACACACGCTCGTCTGTATATGTGTACAAAGGAAAGAACAAAAATTACAGGCATACGCTAGAGGAAGAAAGAAAGGAGAATGAAGTAAACAGAGAGAGGAGCAAAATAAACACACAAATAAGACAGAACACAATGGTTCATGCCTTCTCCATCTTCTATTAATAACTACGTATATCTGAAATCTCTATGATAATCTTTTTGTTTTGTACATGGACTTGCAACAGCAGTCCGGTATATATATATAGATGGTGCAACAACTTATTAATTGATTGCACTCCAAAAAGTTTTAAGTCTAGAAGATATGGTAAAACAACAAATGCAATTAGTCTCTGAAGATGGAGAAGGAGATTTATTTACATTTGAATTTATTATTAGTACTTAACAAAGAATTTCATTTTTATGGGAGATGTTAGAACAAGTGCTTACTTTTATCTCACCCTTTATTTGATGCTTGGTTGGCCTTCCTATAGTTTGATATACTGGCTTGACACTCTCAACAATTATTGACAGATCAAATGTAAACAACCACCATATGGAGCCTCGTGAATACAAGCGCTTCTTCACCTCATATAAAACTATTCGCTTGATGGTAATTTATGTTGCTTGAATCTTTCAAAAATATAGTTGCAATCACGTCGGATCATCCAAAAATATTGCAACATAGATAGTAACTAATGATTTGAAATAATTTGCTCAAATCTAACCCCTGCCTTCTATATCTGTGGGGAATAATACAAGCAAATTTCTTGTTTGGGACATAAGTTAGAGATATTGATGATCTCTTATATGGTATCAATCGAACCTAGGTCCAGTCATTAGGGAACTGTAACAGATTGAAACGTTTTAACTATAATTTTCAATGAAGAGACAGAGTATGTACAGAAACTTAACAGTTATTACTTGGTGCATATCAATCTTCATAGACGTATTAATAGCATACTTGGGAAATAAAGTCTTGACATTGCAACATGTCTATCTACAGTTTACAGTTCAGAACATTTTACGACTCTATTTATCGTTCATTACCAGTAAAACCTCAGCACCAGAAGCAATGATACCATCCAAGAACTCCCCAACTTCTTGGCTGTCTTTAAAAGCATAAGGAGCAGCAAAGTCACTGTCCAGATTATACCAAACCCCCTGAATACATCTTAATGTAACCCAATGTCTGCTTCTCCAAAGACCACCAAACTTTCTAACAGGAACATTAACAACAATTCCCATCAGTCGATCATCGAGAACGATTGAAGAAGCCCCATTTCTCCTATCGTGCCAAACGACAGTTTTGCCTTTCTGTTCCACTGCAGCAATCAATACGTTTATATCATAGTTCCCGGTTATTGCATTATGATGAGGCTTAAAAACAATTGACACAGGAGTCCAGATTCCCCTGTTAGGGTCATCGATATCAAGTTTTTCAGCAATGGAATTCAATTCGGCTCTTGTAAACACATCTTTCCCCTGATTTACAACGTGAGTGCAACCAATATGTCAACATATTAACATGGGTTTTGTCCAAAAATATTTATTCAATTTGAATAAAGTGTAATCACATGTACGCTAATTGACCTAAATTTCTAAGCAATCCAACTAGAAAAAAGCATATAGGGGATTATTAATGTACCTGGAAGAGATTGTTGAGGGAATGTAAGAGGCAGAACTGTAATTTTTGCCTCTCGTGATATATATTTGTTCCTCCCTCCATATTCACTCTCTCAGAAGAGATCACTAAAAGACAAGACGAACCAACAGTTGCTTAGCGTGAAGTTGAAATCGAGTAATATCAAGGAAGTCACAGTGACTACAGAGCTCCTCTGCTATTGGCTCTACATATGGATCAAGTTTTATTATCAATGACAAATAAAGAATTTTGTACTAAAACAGCAGCAGTTCTCTTGGTTTTACAATGAAAATGTAGCAAAAAATGGATAATAAAGAATGGCATGTAGTATTACTTTACTGAGGATTCAGTCTGTCTAAGAACAGGCACTTGGACACTACAGTATACCAGTCCAGCACACAAATCTATGCCACTCTTCACAACTAACAAGCTCAGCTCATTAAACCTTTCAATCACTGCATAAGATGCCAGAATGAGGCATTAGTTTACGACAAGTTAATACACATCGTCGCAATGTGACCTCATATACAGATGATTGATATAGAGGATTCATAGCTAGGTATCCATCCATATATTTTAAATTGCTTGGACAATATAGCAATGGATCAAATTCACCATTATCCATGACAGCCTTATACCACATTTCTTTGTTAGAAATTGAGCAATTTAAAGGTAATTCATTGAAAACCAGAACCCAGCATTCAAACCAATATGAACTTCACATAGAAGGTCAAAGAAATTACCTCGAATGAGTACTCAAACAGAAGAACTGATTGTTGAAATAACATTGATTTTAATCCCAAAGTTTACGCTGCAAAAACGAAAGGAAACTATATAAGGACCCATGAAATTCCAAAAGTAGTTTAAAAGAAAATAAAAATGACAAAAGCAAAAATGAAAAAAAGTAGACGTTGTGAAAGAGATAGCAAAAAAATATCGAAGTAGGCATCTGAATTCAGGGCACGCATTTTGCAACTGATAACCAACATGTTCAAGAACCTAGCATGCTTTGAGTCTCCAGCATTTATCCCTCTTTTTAATAATCGCTGTAGCCTAAAAAGTATGTCCTAAACGTTGGCCCTTCACATCATGTTCTTACAGAGTATTAGCCCCATCTCAAAATAGAGATGTCTATTTAATTGTACTATAAAATATACGCATAGTACATAAAATACAAATAGAGAATACAAAAGGTGTTCAATTATCTAAAGTGTGGTCAAATATGAATAGCCACGTGCAAAATATCATTATTTTTCAAAAGACAAAAAGAAGAGCATTTAGTCTAAGGAGAAAGCACTGGACTTTAGCCCCTATTCCCTTACATTAAACTCTAAACTCCAAAAGGTTAAAATAGAACTAAAGAAGGAAAAACACATACACTTGGCAGAATTACCGTATACTGAAATAGAGCAAAAAAGAAAATGCATTAATCAGCTGAACAATTATCAACTACATGCATTAGGGACTTCTCTGTATTTGTCTTCATGCGGAACCATTTCATGCATAGCGCAAGGAGTAGCAGGGCATTACAATAACAAGTAGCATAAACAATCACCTCATGCTGAGTTTCATTAGCCTAAAACTTTTTCCACACCTTACTCGTTAAACTTAACAATCTATTAACTGTCGAACATAGTGTTACCAAAGGGCGAAAAGCGCAAAAAAGCTCTAAGGTACTTCGGGGCTTTAAGCGCAAAGCACAAATACATCGTGGGATTTAATGAAGAAAGGTGCAAATGGAGAAAATAAGCAAATATGTATGTGTAGTCCAAGACTAATACTCTTAAGCATGAATAACAAGTATATGGACAAAGAAAAGGGAAAAAAACCATAAAGTATCAATTGTTCAGTGTCGCCTCTTCAGGATTACGCTCATTGGCATTGAAAAGTATGCCTTAGAGCCTTGATGGCGACACTCAAGTTTGCCTCCCTCAACATGTTTTGTGCATCGGTTAGAGGATATATTAGCAAACGGCATAGGAGTACTAGTAGTAGTAAGTATGGTACAAATGGTATAAAATAAATCTTTGATATTTAGAAACAGAAAAAACTATTTTGACTTAACATCAGATTATCATGAAATAAACATCGTAATTGCATCGTCACACATATCTCCTCTATTATTCAAGTGTTGCACAGTGTAGCAAAAAATTAAGCATACGGGAGTAAAGTTGCTTAAAATATAGAAATATCCACACAATGACACAAATGCTATAGTTAAATGCACTTTTTCTCGCTTTAGCTGGGTTAAAACTATCTCGGGTTTATTCTCCTTCAATTCTTGCAATCTCGCCAAAAGTAATTTGAAGGTCGTATTTTGAAAATCAAATACTAAATTCAGTGAATCATAACAGTTAATATAGGAAATTTCATATTCATGCGAAGACTTGAGCCTTTGAATTCAATAAAAAAAACTGTAATAGACGCACCTCATTCCATTTACCCCCTTGTTCAGCTGTTCCTCTGAGATGAGACGCTGCGATTCCTCAACTGCAAAAGTTAAGAGAACGAATATAGAGACTGATTTCCCAAATTGAGAGATTATAGAGCAGAAGATGAATTTTGCGATTTTGACTTAAAATTAAAATTGCAACAAGTGAAAGAATGATCGAGAAGATATATACTACGATGGTTCATGCTAAATGTCTAAACTACCCTCATTTTCCATTCTTTGTCAACTATCTTCTTTTTCTTTTTTTCCACAAAAACTCGGCTATAGTCAACTATACTCAAACCTCTCCATTATATAGAGGTTTGATCTATCTTTCTTTGTATTTTTAGTAAAAAGAAAAAAACTTACATTTAACTGTTCGAATATTTGGGACAAACAGAAGAAGCATATCCAAGTTTTAAATTTTATAGATTTAATTTTAAAAAATTTATCATTGGACCCATGATATTTTTAAAATTATGAATTTATAATATTATTTTTGCAATTTTAATGAATTTCTACACATAAATTTTATTCCGCGTCAAAAGTTATGGATTCAATTGAACCTGTAACTACCACATTGCATCCACTCCTGGGTACAAATCGTTTCTTTTATTAATACCTAATTACTTTTATCATATGCATACTATTACATAACTACAATACTCGGGGCGTATGTGTGTTACGAACGGATTCAACTGAACCCATAAATTTTGGAGCGGATTAAAAATTTGTATGTAAAAATTCATTAAAATTATATTAATAGTAGATATGAACCCATAATTTTAAAAATATAATGGGTTCAATGCTAAAAACCTTAAAAGTCGAACCCATAAAATTTAAATCCTGGATCCGCCTATGATGGGTTCAATGCTAAAAACCTTAAAAGTCGAACCCATAAAATTTAAATCCTGGATCCGCCTATGATGGGTTCAATGCTAAAAACCTTAAAAGTCGAACCCATAAAATTTAAATCCTGGATCCGCCTATGACAGTACTGTAATTTGAATCTACAACCAAGATGTGTTACTATTTATTATCCTCTCAAAAATCTAATCAAGCTTTACATTGCTGGATTACATGAAATGTTGACTTGCTAGATTACATGAATTTGTTTACCTTTGACTATGACTTTTTTATTGTTTTGAATATTTTTAACAATAAACATTATATAATTCATTAGTACGTTTTGTGTGTAATCCCTAAATAGGAAAAAACTATTTTAAGAAAATTGAAAAATTGTTTAAATTCACTTAAAGTGTGAACCCCCATATTTACTTTGTGATGGAAGAAGTAAATATTTTTAATTTCTTTGTTCTATTAATTTAACTCCATAAAATTGGAAAAAAGGCAGTCCGGTGCATAAAACATCTCACGTTCATGCAGACAGCATATCCTAATGCAAGCATTAGTGACTGCTTCTAGAGCTTGAACCCGTGACCAATAGGTCACACAAATACAACTTTACCGTTGCTCCAAGACTCCCATTCTCCATAAAACTGAAACTCTAGTGAATATTTACCTAGTTCTTTTTGCTAGTTATGGATAGATAATCCCTTTTGTTAAATCCAGCCTTCAAGTATGTGCTCAAATTATAAAGTATTGGGGGTGCAATTTGCAATATATTTCTCTATAAAGTTTCATATTGGTACTCGAAAAAAATAAAGAAAGTTACATATAAGGTGTATGAATACTATTAATCGTGTGTAAGTTTTTACATGTAATGAACAATATCATAACATATTAAGAGTATATTAAGTTGGGTTAGGCCAATAACTATTATGAGAGATGGGGATGGGATATGAAGGAATAGGAATAAGAAGAAGAAGAATTGTTTCTCGTTATCTTAGTTGCTCTAACAATAAGATACAAATGTTCTCTTATACCTCTACCATGTTTTTATTTTGGCCTCTTAACAGCCAGTACAAAAGCAAACTCCAGCCAAACAATTTGCTATACAGTTAGGTGGACATTTGTTTTTACAATCATTGTCTTGATGTTTTTCCTATGTCACACAGGCAATCTCCTTCAATACAATTCAAATTTCCAAATTTGCAAGTTGCACGATTACAATCTTTTACAGTTTCACACTTTTGATATTTCCCCAACGCCATATGTGATGGTGAACCTGTAAAAATAGAAGAAATCTTGAGATCAATTATTAAATTCATTGTCAGTATATAGAAATTAAATATGTCGGTTTATTTTTCTTTATGTTACTACTATTACTACTATATTTAAGAAGAGAGAGGGAGAGAGAGACCTAACCTAACAAACTGAACAAGATAATAAGAGAGACCAAAATGCTTGATACTTTCTCCATTTTCTATACAATATTTCAATGGCCAATGATGGTATTTTTTTTTCCCTTTGTGTACCTTTATACAATGTTCTCAGTGATATATATAGATGGTGTAACAACTACTTACCTAAATATTAATGCATTCATAAATTTGAAGCCTTATTAAGGTATAGTAAGCTGAAAATACAATTAGCCAATGTAATTATTTGAAGTAAATGGAGATGAATTGGGTATTCACCATAGATACAGAATAGCAGAAGCTATCAATAAGGAAGAAGAAGACGATACAGAAAGAGAAGAAGAAGGGAGAAATGTTAGTGGAGATTTCTTATTCAATGTAATCCTCAATTACAGTGTAGAATGTATATATACACACGTTTAGTATAGGATTAACTAGCTAAAATGATAGTTAACTAACTTCTAACAACTTAACTAATCCTAACTAACTATGTGATATGACTAAACTACCCTTGTATATTAGTTATGTAATATTATTTTCTACACTCCCCCTCAAGCTAGGTGGTGCAAAGATATTATAAACTCCTAGCTTGGAACTGAGATATTCATGCTGCACTTTGTTAAGTCCCTTTGTCAAGATGTCTGTTGGCTGTTCCTTAGTCGAATATATTTGGTTGTAATGAAACCTCGTAAAAAATTTCTCTGATGAAATGACAGTCGATCTCAATATGTTTTGTTCTTTCATGATATATTAGATTTGTTGCAATTTGCATCGTTGCTTTACTATCGCTGTCTACATCAACTGGCAGTGTTATTTGAAAACCAATCTCATTCAGTAAACTACATATTCCAAATTAACTCTGCTACTATAGTTGCAATGCTTCGATATTCAGCCTCTGTAGAGCTTCTTGAAACAGTAGTCTGTTTTTTTTATTTCCAGGAAACTAATGAATCTCCCAATTTGATTAAGTATCCTATCACAGATTTTCTGGTCCCAAGACATGAAGCCCAGTCAGCATCACAAAACCCCATAATCATGTTATTTACCTTGCTAGACAGTAGAATTCCTTGGCCAGGTTGTTTCTTCAAGTATCTTACTATTCTGAGGGCAGCCTCCATATGAGATTTTTTCGGATTCTGCATAAATTGGCTAAGTGTTTGAACACTAAAAGCTATGACTGGACGAGTCATAGTAATATATAATAGCTTGCCTATCAGCCTTTGATATAGAGTGTGGTCCTCCAGTTCTTTGTCTTCAATGGTAACTCCAGATGTAGTAACTTTGAAACTGTCATCATATTCTTTTGTTGCAAGTTTTACATTGTAGTCTAAGGGTGTAATAGCTGGCTTAGCAGCTCCCAGACCTGTTTCAGATATAAGCTCCAAGGCATACTTTCTTTGATGCATTAAAATCCCTTGCTTTGATCTGGCAAACTCAATGCATAAAATATACTTTAGTTCACCTAAATCTTTCATTTTGAATGCTTGTTGTAAATCTATTTTGGTGGTGTTTATCAGTTCAATATTGTCACTTGTGATAAGCATGTCATCCACATAAACCAACACTATAGTTGTACCTTCTTAGGTCCTTTTAAAGAATAAAGAATGATCATACTGACTCTGCTGAAAGTCATGTCCCAATAGAGCCTCTTTAGCTTAGCATTCCAATGCCTTGGGGCCTACTTCAATCCATATAAGGATTTAACTAGTCAACATACTGATTGCTTCTCCCCCTTACTATTAAATCCTTGTGGAATCTGCATATATATTTAATCAAGAAGATCACCTTGCAAAAAAGCATTATATACATTCATTTGATGTATATGCCACTGCATTTGTGCATCAATAGCTAGAACAGTTCTTACCGTTTTCATCTTCACTGCAAGACTAAATGTCTCTTGATAATCAATACCTTCTTGTTGACTAAAGCCTTTGGAAACTAATCTGGCTTTAAATCTTTCAATCTCCCCAGAAGTTTTATATTTGACCTTATAGATCCATTTGCAACTTATAGGATGTTTCCCTTCTGGTAGTTGAACAATATCCCATGTGTGGTTGTCTTGTAGTGCTTTGATTTCTGTCTTCATTGCTTCTATCCACCTGGGATCTTTGACAGCCTCTGAATAGTTGGTAGGTTCTATCACTGAGAATATAGAAGTAGTATATGCTTGATATTGAGGGGATATATTTCATAGCTGATATATTTGGACAGTGTATATGGAGTGTCTTGATGTATATAAAGAGACACAAAGTCTTGAAGCCACAAATGTGGTCTTTTGTCTCTTAGAGACTTTCTGAGTTCATTTTGAATAATAGGATTAGCATGAGATAGATGAGTGGATGAAGATATACTTGGTTGTTGTGATTCAAACTGTTGATCAAATTGAATTTGATCAGTTTGCTGCACCAATTATTTTGTTTCTGTAGTACCATCAATTGGTTGATCAAATATATCAGACACATATTCACCATAATTTTGATTTGTTGATGGAGTTAAATTTGGTATTTGTTGATTGCTTGTTTCATATAGTAACCTTTGACTAATACTATCTTGAGGAAACAATGTTGAAATGGTTCTTTCAGTATTCTGTTTGAATGGGAAGATATCTTCCCTGAAGCTAACATCTCTGCTTACATGGAATGACTTGTTTTCAAGATCATACAGCAAGTACCCCTTTTGCTCAGTAGAATATGCCATATGCATTGTTAGTCTGGACCTAGGCATCAGTTTGTCAAGTTGTTGCACTACCTTTGCATAAGCTGGGCATCCCAAGACTCTGAGATTATTCAAATTAGGCTTTTTACCAAACAATCTCTCATAAGGTGTTTGATTTCCTATAACTACACTTGTAATATGTTGATTATATGGACTGCACTTTGTCACGACCCCAAATCCTAACAGGCCATGATGACGCCTATCGTGGAACTAGGTTAGCCAACCATCACCTAATTACTCATTCATTCTATTATATTAATCCACAACTCAATATAAACAGCAAACAGAGTATAAATAATTTCATTAAGTAGTAGTGCCCCAATAATAGTCTAAACAACTCTAAACAAAACCTCCCAAGACTGGAGTCAATATGGTCACGAGCATCTACGAAATAAAACTAAATCTACTAATGTCTTAAATAAAGTCTATGAAATAAATACTAATACTAATAAAGGAAGGGAAACGGATGAGCTGTGGACACTGGACAGCTACCTCGAAATCCCGTGAGCTGCTGATAACGAACTCGGACGACTACTGCTCCGAATTAATACATGGATCTGCACACAGAGGTGTAGGGAGTAATGATGAGTACGCCAACTCAGTAGTAATAAAAATAAATCGCAGTCTGAGAAAATACGAAACACATAGCACAAATACACCAATTCACAAAAACAGTAAATCACCAAGTCACCATAAGTATTCATCAAATACATAAGTTCGAAAACCCTTTTCCAGGAATCCTTTGAAACAAGTATAATATCAATATATCTCAGTAAAATTCTCAGTAAAATCGATTTGAAAATGAAGTGAATCGTAGTCAAAAACTCAGTAAAATTTATCATAAATCTGCCCCTCGGGCCAAAATCATTTCTCATAATAATCTCAGTATCAGCCCATCATGCAACCTCACAGTCACTCCATATTAGCCCATCAGGAAACTCACCGTCACTCAATATTAGCCCATCAGGAAACCTCACAGTCACTATATAATAGCACATCAGGAAACCTCACAATCACTCAGTATCAGCCCCGCGTGCAACATCACTCATTAGGTACCTGCGCTCACTGGGGGTGTGTACAGACTCCGGAGGGGCTCATACAGCCCAAGCTCTATAAACAAGCCACATCATGGCATAAATCACTCACAGTATAGGCCCGCAACCTCACTCATATCATAACATCCTCACCATATAGGCCCGCAAACTCACTCAGTCAGACACTCTCAACTTGCCTTTCATGCCATAAATATAACGGGTTCTCGACCCAAATCATCTTGTTAGCTTTTAGAGTCATCCCGGAATAGTGTTTCATTTTCAATAAATAGAATCAAAATACTATAAGTTTCAAAACAATTTATCAAGAAAAGACTGAGTGAAAATCATAATATATTAGTGAGGAAAATAGTAAAATCGACCCTCAAGGGGTAAACAAATCGGCACTAGGCCACAAACATGGCTTACATCCCAAAACATATCAAATATATCAATACTATTAAGCATAGGCTTTAAAATCGATTTTGCAACTCAATAGTTGCCCAAATAGGGAATAGATTTTCAAAGTTCCAACCTTTGCATTCCAAAACCCGTGAAAGGGTGCAGAGTCCGGGGTTTCATACCCTCAGGACAGGATTTAAAGATATTACTTACCTCAAACTAGCCCGAAAACTATTCCGCAATACGCTTGCCTCTCGTATCAACCTCCGAGAGCTCCAAATCTATAAAGATCAGACCTTTATCGTCAAATTATGCTTACGGAATGAATTCCAATTGAAAAATATCGATTTTTGCACAAAACCCGAAATTAGCCAAAACTCGACCCCCGGTCCCGCATCCCGGAACTCGACAAATTTTATACAAAAATGTTCTTCATCATCTCATGAGTCCGTACATATAAAGAACACTAAAATCGGAGTTCGTTTGACCCCTCAAATCGACCCCTAAAGGTTTCATAATCTCAAGCCCTAACTCCCACTTTTCCTACTGATTTTCATGAATTAAAAACTGAGACTATGTTCCTTAATCACCTATAATCAAGTTTTAAGGTCCAAAATACTTACCTTTATGATAAACACTAATTTTCCCTCTTCAAAATCGCCTCAAAAGCTTATTCCCGTTCAAACATAGTGTAAAAAGGGTTAAAATCCGCGAAGGCATGCTTATATATTTTCTGAACAGTGGTTCTGCACCTGCAGCCACTTAAACGCACCTGCGGACCCGCACCTGCGGTCCCAAGTCCGCACCTGCGGAGGACCCCCAAAAACTCGGCCTCCGTACCTGCGCTTGTCCTTCCGCATCTTCTTCCCTCATCTTACCCAACTTCGCATCTGCGGAGCTTGGCTCGCTCATGCGGGCCCGCACCTGCGATCAAACTTTCGCAGGTGCGGTTACACCAGCACCAGCAGCTGAAGCTGCATATTTCAAGTTCCAAACTTCTCGTTAACCATACGAAATCAATCCCGAGCCCCTCGGAACCCCAACCAAACATACCAACACATCACATATGATCATTCAAACTTAGTTGCACTCTCAAAACACTAAATATAACCTCAAAACACCAAAAATCACATCGGATTCAAGCCTAAAAACCTTGAAATTTCTAAAATCCGCCAACGATGTTGAAACTATCAAAAACAACTCCGATTGATCTAAAATTTTGCAGACATATCCAAACGACATTACGAACCTGTTCCAACTTCTGGAATTCCATTCCGACCCCGATAGCCTATTTTTCACTGCAGACCGGAAATCGCCAAAAACTAACTTTCGCCAATTCAAGCCTAATTCTTCACCGGACATCACAAAAATGTTCTGAACACACACCTAGGTCCCAAATCACCTAACGAAGCTATCCGAGCTATAAAATCCTCATTCCGAGGTCGTTTACCAATAAGTCAACTCTCAGTTGACTCTTCCAACTCTAAGGCTATTTTTAAAGACTAAGTGACTAAACTCTCATTACAACAATTCCGAATTCAAGCCAACCAACTCTAACACATCAATAACAGTATACCCAACCTATAACAAGTCAATAACAATAGTTATAATGCAGGTTTTACGTAACGACAGACCGGGTCGTTACATTCTCCCCCTCTTAAACAAACGTTCGTCCTCGAACGGGTTTAGAAACGTACCTGGAGTCTCAAACAAGTGAGGATATTTACTCTACATCTCCCGCTCGGTCTCCCAAGTAGCCTCCTCTACTGGCTGACCTCTCCACTGCACTTTTACTGAAACGATATCCTTGGACCTCAGCTTTCTGACCTCGCGAGCTAAAATAGCTACTGGCTCAACCTTGTGTGACATATCACCTTCGAGCTGAACTTTGCTGAAGTCTAACACATGAGACGGGTCACCTACATATTTCTTGAGCATCGACACATGAAATACCGGATGAACACTCGATAGATTGGGTGGAAAAGCAAGTCTATAAGCCACCTCTCCAACCTTCTGAAGCACCTCAAAAGGACCAATAAACCGAGGACTCAACTTTCCTCTCTTTCTGAACCTCATAACACCCTTCATGGGTGATACTTTCAACAGTACCTTATCACCTTCCATAAATGACACATCTCGGACCTTCCGGTCCGCATATTTCTTCTACCTAGACTGCGCCGTGCGAAGTCGCTCCTGAATCAACTTCACCTTCTCCAACGCATCCTGAATCAAATCTGTGCCCAATAACTTAGCCTCACTAAGCTCGAACCAACCAACCAGAGATCTACACCTCCTACCATATAAAGCCTCATACGGGGCCATCTGAATACTGGACTGGTAACTGTTATTATATGCAAACTCCGCTAGTGGCAGAAACTGATCCCATGAACCACCAAAATCAATCACACAAGCCCGTAACATATCCTCCAAAATATGAATAGTCCGTTCCGACTTCCCGTCGGTCTGGGGATGAAATGCAGTGCTCAACTCTACATTAGTGCCCATACCTCTCTGTACGGCCCTCCAAAACTCATATGTGAACTGAGTACCTCTGTCAAAAATAATAGAAACCGGAACTCCATGCAACCGGACAATCTTCTTAATGTAAATACCAGTTAACCGCTCTGAAGTATAAGTAGTACTGACAGGAATGCGCAGACTTGGTCAACCTATCCACAATGACCCAAATAGCATCAAAACCCTTTGAAGTCCGTGGAAGCCCAACTACAAAGTCCATGGTAATTTGCTCCCACTTCCATTCCGGAATATCTAACCTCTGAAGCAACCCACCTGGTCTCTGGTGCTCATACTTGACCTGCTGGCAGTTGAGACACCGTGCTACATACTCAACAATATCTCTCTTCATCCACCTCCACCAATACTGCTGTCTCAGATCTTGATACATCTTCGCGGCACCCGTATGAATAGAATACCGCGAACTATGAGCCTCTGCTAATATCAACTCTCGAATACCATCCACATTGGGCACGCAAATAAGAACCTGCATTCTCATAACTCCGTCATCACCAATAGTCACATCCCTAGCATCACCCCGACAAACTCTATCCTGAAGAACTAACAAGTGCCGGTCATCATACTGACGAGCTTTAATATGATCATAAAGAGAAGACCGGGAAGCCATGCTAGCTAATACCCGTGTAGGGTTTGACAAATACAATCTCACCAACTGACTCTCTAAAGCCTGAACATCAAGTGCTAAAGGTCGCTCTGCTGCTGAAAGGTATGCTAGACTCCCCAAACTCTCAGCTCTGCGACTCAAGGCATCGGCCACTACGTTGGCCTTCCCCGGGAGATAAAAAATAGTTAAGTCATAGTCCTTGAGAAGCTCCAACCTCCTCCTCTGACGCAAATTCAAATCCTTCTGCCTCAGCAGATATTGCAAGCTACGATGATCGGTGAAAATCTCACATTGTACCCCATACAAGTAATGCCGCCAAATCTTTAAGTAATGAACGATGGCAGCTAACTCAAGATCGTGGACTGGATAGTTCTTCTCCTGCACCTTCAAGTGTCTCGACGCGTAGGCAATCACCCTACTTTCCCGCATCAATACTGTTCCCAACCCAACTCTAGAAGCGTCACAATAGACTGTATAAGAACCCGAACCCGTAGGTAAAACTAGTACTGGAGCTGTGGTCAGTGCTGACTTGAGCTTCTGAAAGCTCTCCTCACACTCATCAGACCATCTAAATGGAGCACCATTATGGGTCAATCTAGTTAATGGTGAAGCAATAAAAGATAATCCCTCCACAAAACGATGGTAATATCCCGCCAAATCAAGGAAACTCCTAATCTTTGTAGCTGAGGACGGTCTGGGCCAACTCTGCACCGCCTCAATCGTCTTTGGATCAACCTGAATACCTCACTAGACACCACGTGCCCCAAGAAAGCTACTGAACCAAGCCAAAACTCACACTTGGAGAATTTTGCATAAAGTTTCTCCTCCCTCAATCTCTGTAATACAATCCTCAAGTGCTGAGCATGCTCTTCCTGGCTACGAGAATAAGCCAGGATATCATCAATGAACACAATGACGAACGAATCAAGGTAAGGCTAAAACACACTATTCATCAATTGCATGAATGTTGCTGGGGCATTGGTTAGCCCAAATGACATAACAAGAAATTCATAATGACCATATCTGGTCCTGAAAGCAGTCTTCGGAATGTCAGAATCCCGAATCTTCAGCTGATGATACCCAGACCTTAAGTCAATCTTGGAGAACACCTTAGCTCCCTAAAGCTGATCAAATAAGTCATCAATACGAGGCAAAGGATAAAGGTTCTTCACCGTAACCTTATTCAATTGCCTATAATCAATACACATACGCATGGAGTCGTCTTTCATTTTCACAAACAACACCGATGCACCTCAAGGTGACACACTAGGCCAAATGAACCCCTTATCTAAGAGTTCCTGAAGCTGCTCTTTCAGTTCTTTCAACTCTGTTGGTGCCATGCGGTAAGGTGGAATAGAGATAGGATGGGTGTCTGGCACCAGGTCAATACCAAAATCAATGTCCCTGTCAATTGGCATGCCTGGCAGGTCTGCAGGGAATACATCAGGAAAATCACGGACTACAGGAACATAATCAATAAATGGAGTCTCACTACTAACATCCCTCACAAAAGCAAGATAAGATTCACACCCTTTCTCAACCATACGCTGAGCCTTTATATAATAAATCACTCTGCTAGGTACATGCTCTATAGACCCTCTCCACTCAACTCTCGAAACTCCGGGCATAGCTAAGGTAATGGTCTTAGTGTGACAATCAAGGATAGCATGACATGGGGACAACCAATCCATGCCCAGAATTACATCAAAATCAACCATACTGAGTAACATCAAGTCCACTCGGGTCTCCAGACCCCCAATAGATATAAGACATGGCTGATACACACGGTCCAACACAATAGTATCGCCCACCAGAGTCGACACATGAACAGACGTAACTAATGACTCACGGGGCATATTTAGAAAATGAGAAAAATAAGATGAGACATAAGAGTACGTGGATCTAGGGTCAAATAAAGCCAAAGCATCACTGTGACAAACTGAGATAGTACATGTAATCATCGCGTCTGAGGCCATAGCATCAGGCCTAGCCGGTAGTGCATAAATACGTGGCTGGCCTCTACCTGCTCGACCTCCCCCTCTAGGGCAGCCTCTAGCTGCCTGACCACCTCCCCTAGCTGCCTGAGTAGGTGGTGAAGTAACTAGGGCTGAAGCCGAGGGCTGAACCCTCTGCTGAGATGAACTACTAGGACGACGGGGACACTCTCTCCACTCATGTCCGAACTCTCCACACTTATAACAACTACCTAGAGCTGGAGATGAAAACCGACGAGAAACCCTGCCACCATGATAACCACCAGATGAACCATGCAAAGAAGAACCCTGATAAGATGATGCTCGGGCGGAGCTCTGAGCTGGAAGGGCACTAAAAGATGAACGTCCCTAATGAGAATTGCGAGAACCCTATGTAAAGACCCGTAAAATTTAATTTATAAAATAATGTCTGAATAGGTCCTCGTGTTGTATAACTGTAGAAATTCTTAAAATGGACCTATTTTGAGTTAAAAGTACCCCGGAATTTGAAATAAAATATTTCCAGGTATTGCGCGTTATGCGACGCACTATGCGATTGCATAACAGGTATGCAGACTGCATAGTGGTCGCATACCTGGACAGACTACTGTCCAAATGGAGGACAACTATGCGATCTAGAATGCGATCGCATTTTGGTAATGCGGACTTCATAGCTGTCGCATTCTTGCCCCATGGTTTTTGGCGAGGGAGGTTATGCGACGCACTATGTGATCGCATAACATGTATGCGGACCGCATAGTGGTCGCATACCTGGGCAGAATGTTTCCAATCTTAGCCCATATTTAGGGCCATTATGCGACAGGAATGCAGACCACATAGCAGGAATGCGATCGCATTCCTAACCGCATTCCGTGCCGGGGCTCCTAATTTCTAATTTTAAAACCCGACCCCCTGTTCAATAAAACACCCCTCCCCTTTATTTTTAACAATTTTCTGACTAAGAATAGAGAGAGAAAAAGAGAGTTCTTGAGAGAGAGGGTTTCAACATCATCCAATTGCTTTATCCAAAATCGCTCAAGCTCGGAAATTTTCGAGTTATATTCATCTTCTTCACTCCAAGAGGTAAGTCCCCACCCCATTTTTCTTAAATTTCCAGATTTTGGCTAATAGGTAGAACTCCCCTAAAGGAGTTCTTGAAGATAAAAGTGAAGAACCTTGCATGCATGTCCATTAATTTTCCCAATCTAGTAAAAGGAAGTGGGTTAGAATAAATATTCACAAAGAAGGGGGTTGGTAATCTAAGGGGTCACATAGCATTCGATAAAATGCCTAAGCAAGTACGCATTGTGTTCATGATTTCCAATTCTAAGATGAATGTGTTACATTATGAATTAGATTGGCATTTCTTGACGGTCTGATGATTTTTGATAGAAATTAAAAAGGGAAAAATTCGACACAAGGTATGTATGGCTAACTTTAACCTTTGTAAAATCCTCTTGTTGGCGTCCGAGCATACGGTATGTGTACCTTGTTTGAGAAAATGTGTATTGACTGTTCAATTGTGTTGATGTGTAATATTTCACTCCTTGAATTTCCTGTTGACTACTATGCTAGTTGAGATTGTGAAAAGTGGTTTGTTGTACCTATCTTATTATGTGCAAAGCTCGTAAATGCTCGAGGGTATCGACATGAAAGTATGTGTTAATGAATGAAAGAATGTTAATGTGCCCAAGTTGGGAATGTATATAATGGCTAAAGAACATTGTGCGTGGTAAGTAATGAAAAAGGGTATTGTGAAATGATGTAATTGAGTTGAAGGATTATGGCAACACTGTGTACGTGAATTACTACTTGGTGAGAATCATTGTGTCTTGAGCCCGTATGGTGAATTGTTGATATGCACTTGTGTTCCTTGTAATGAAGATCCTTGTGATTTAACTTTTGGTGATTGTTGTTATGAAACGTGATTGTCTGAAGGGATCGGGTTGCACGCTGCAACATGGGGAAATAAGGGTGAGTGAGGTAATAAGGGCGGCCGAGGTAATAAGGATGGAATGTGATTATATTTAAATAAGAATCTGTGAAATTCTTGAATATGATTATATTGAAATGAGAATCTGTGAAATTCTTGAATATGGTGGCATTGAAATGAGAATCTGTGAAACTCTTGATTTTGGGTTGTTTCTGTTTCTGTACAATACTTGTTGGATTTTATTAACTGCCTCTTATATGTGTTTTGCTTGATTGTACTTAGGGTAAAGTTTATTCATACATACTAGTACTATTCCACAGTACTAACGTCCCTTTTGCCGGGGTAGCTGCATCTTTTATATGGATGTAGGTGGTTCCATAGCATGTAGCTCAACTCACCGTTAGTGGTGCCTCCTCTTCATCTCTTCGGCAGTTGTGGTGAGCCCCTCTTCTCCTCGGGGTCGTGTGTGGATTATACCACCCTCTTTTGCTTATGTTGTAAAGGTATAGCCGGGGCCTTGTTGCCGCAGGTTAGGTAAAACCCCTAGTATTCGTAGAGGCTCCGTAGACATGATGTGGGTGTACATATGTATTTTTGGGTAGTAACCGTGCGTACTCGAAAACCGTGATTTATGTTGGAAAGTTATGTATGTATTATGTATGTTTGGATATCAATCGTTGAAATGCTAAAAGAGGAACAAAATTGAATCATGTTGTAAAATGTACTTTGAATCTAAATTCGGCTAATTCACATGAAATAGTGTATGTTATGAACACGAGGTATACGTTGGGTAGGAAAGGCAATCCAGGTCCGCCTGATTGGGTTCATCCGGTTAGGCGCTGGTCTCGTCCCTCGATTTTGGGGCATGACAAACTTGGTATCAGAGCCTAAGGTTTTAAAAGTGTCCTAGGGTATCTCGGAGCCGTGTCTAGTAGAGCCCTTCTTATCGGTGTGTTGTCGACCACATCTATAATTAAGGGGATGCATGGAAATTTAGGAAAATACCCTTTCATTGTTACTCTGTATCGTGCGGTGAAGTGAAAGGTGAGAATGTCTCTATCTAATTTGTGCATTGTCCTAATTTTCAGTAAATGGCGCCCAAGAAGAGAGCTCGGCTCGGCCTAGAGGCCAATGCCACCCCGAGTGTGGCCATACATCCTTTATCTGATGGTGCGGGTGAGAATGATTCCCCGATGTTGAACCTGCCTGAATCCTCCGCTCCAGGCTAGACTATCCCTATTTCTACTCCAGCAGAGGGTGCTGAAATCCCTCCCGCTGATGTTCTTGATCCTCCCTCAGTCCCAACTTCCGGTCCTGGTGTTTCTGATGGGGACCTTAGAGGAGCTATTCAGATGTTGACTCAGTTAGTGGCCTCCCAGGACCAAATATCTCAGACTTCCCCTGCGTCCTCTAGCGAGCAAGAGGATTCTTCAGGTTCTAGGGTCAACCAGTTTCTGCGGTTAGCCCCTCCAGAGTTCACAGGCACCGACCCAGAGGCCGATCCTCTAGATTTTATAGATGAAATGTACAAGACCCTCCGGGTTATGAAGGCTACTGAAACAAAGGGAGTTGAGTTAGCTTCCTATCGTCTAAAAGGAGCAGCATATTAATGGTTTGAGATGTGGGAGAGTTCCCGTGGAGAGAGGAGCCCTCCGGCGAGGTGGGTCGAGTTTGTAGACACTTTCATGGATCATTTCTTACCTGCCAAGGTTAGGGCAGGCCGTGCTGCAGAGTTTGAGGTCCTTAAGCAGGGCCACATGAGTGTGTGGGAGTATCATATGGAGTTTGTGCGCTTGTCCAAGTATGCTACCCACTTGATGCCGACTATGGAGGTCAAAGTTAGTCGGTTTGTTCAGGGCCTTGGCCCTTTGGTTGTCAATGAGGCTGCTACAGCTGCGTTGCATTCAGATATGAACTATGGTAAGATTGTGGGTTTTGCCCAGGCGACGGAGGCCTGGAAATTGAAAATAATAATGGAGAGAGAGAGTGGTAGTAGGGCCGGTCAGCGGGCAACCCTGGAAGCTCAATTGCAGGTGGGAGGTCAACCCCGAGGAGAGGGTCTTCAGGGCCATCACAGTCATATGCTCAGTCCTCAGCCAGTGCGCCACCATCAGAGCATAGTTATCAACAAGGAGGTCGTTTTGGACCCTGTTCAGATAGGAGGAGGTTCCCTCAGTCGGGTCGTTAGGGTGGGAGGTTACAGCAGCAGTGGAGGGTCCCATGCCCTAAGTGTGGGAGATTTCATATTGAGCCTTGCTACTTAGATTTTTCGGTATGCTATAGATGCGGAGTGAGGGGCCATGTTCAGTGAGATTGTCATGGGCCCAGTTAGGGCACAGGTAGGAGTACTACTCATCCCTCTAGTTCATCAGTCGCTACATCCTCAACACGCCCTCCAGCACCAGCAGGGCGCAGAGAAGCTAGGGGTCAAGAAGGACCCAACCGATTTTATGCTTTGAATGGTCGCCAGAGCGCCGAGGCTTCTCCAGATGTTGTCACAAGTATTCTGACTGTTCAAACCCATGATGTTTATGACCTTATTGATCTTGGATCTTCATTATCATATATTACTCCATTTATTGCTTCGAGTTTTGGGATAGAACCCGAACAACTTCATGAACCGTTCTCAGTGTCGACTCCGATTGGTGATTCTATTACGGCCGCGCGAGTCTATAGGAATTGTGTTGTCACGGTGTGTGGTCGAGATACCACGGCGGATATTATTGAATTAGAGATGTTAGATTTTGATGTTATCATGGGGATGGATTGGCTCTATTCGTGCTTTGCTAAACTCGACTGCCGAACCAGAACTATGAGGCTCGAGTTTCCTAATGAACCAGTTGTGGAGTGGGAGGGGAACGAGGTTGTGCCGAGGAGTAGGTTTATTTACTATCTTAAGGTCTCTAGGATGATAAGGAAGGGGTGCATCTATCATTTGGTCCGGGTGGCGGACACAACCTCTGAGGTGCCTGCTCCCGAGTCCGTGCCGATTGTGAATGAGTTTCTTGAAGTGTTTCCGGATGAGCTTCCTGGAATTACGCCAGATAGATAGATAGACTTTGGGATTGATGTATTTCCAGATATGCAACCAATATCTATTCCGCCTTACAGAATGGCGCCAGCAGAATTGAGAGAGTTAACGGAGCAATTGAAAGATCTATTAAAGAAAGGTTTCATTCGGACAAGTGTGTCGCCTTGGGGCACACCAGTTCTTTTTGTCAGAAAGAAAGATGGATCGTTTTGTATGTGTATTGATTATCTGCATCTCAACAAGGTCACCATCAAGAATAAATACCCATTGTCTCGGATAGACGATTTATTCGATCAACTGCAAGGGGCTAAGTTCTTCTCAAAGATTGATTTGCGGCCGGGTATCACCAGTTAAAAATCAGGGAGCAGGATATTTCTAAGACCGCCTTCAGGACTCGTTATGGGCCCTTTGAATTTCCGGTAATGTCTTTTGGGCTAAGCAACGCCCCAACAGCTTTTATGGATCTTATGAATCGGGTTTTGAAGCCGTTTCTTGACTCCTTCGTGATAGTCTTCATTGATGATATCCTTGTTTATTCGCGCAGTCAGGAAGATCATGCTAGTCACCTCAGGGTAGTCCTGCAGACTCTTCATCAGCTCCAGTTTTATGCAAAATTTATAAAATGTGAGTTTTGGCTAGAATCAGTCGCCTTTTTGGGCCATGTTGTTTCCAGGGAGGGGATTCGGGTTGATCCCCACAAGATTGCAGCAGTAAAGGATTGGCCTAGGCCAATGACCCCGACAGAGATTCGTAGTTTCTTGGGTCTAGCTGGGTATTATCGGAGGTTTGTGGAGGGATTCTCTACCCTCGCCTCCCCATTAACTAAGCTGACACAGAAAGCAGTTAAGTTTCAGTGGTCCGATGCTTGTGAAAAGAGTTTTCAGGAATTGAAGTTGAGATTGACTTCGGCACCAGTGTTGACCTTGCCAGAAGGTTCGGAGGGATTCGTGGTTTATTGTGATGCTTCGAGAGTTGGTTTGTGGTGTGTGTTGATGCAGTGTGGTAAAGTTATAGCGTATGCCTCAAGACAACTGAAGAATCACGAGAATAATTATCCGACGCACGATTTGGAGCTCGCAGCGTTTGTGTTTGCATTGAAAATTTGGCGACATTATCTTTATGGGGTCCATGTGGACGTATTCACAGACCATAAGAGTCTTCAGTACCTATTCAAGCAGAAGGAGTTGAATTTAAGGCAGCGAAGGTGGTTAGAATTGCTCAAAGATTACGATATGAATATTTTGTACCATCCAGGAAAGGCGAATGTGGTAGACGATGCTCTTAGTCGGAAATCCATGGGTAGCTTGGCACATTTGGAGGCCGGTCAGAGGCCTTTGGCTTGGGAGGTTTATCAATTGGCCAGTCTTGGGGTCTGTCTTTCAACCTCAGATGAGGGGAATGTCGTGGTGTGTAATGGAGCAGAGTCCTCACTTGTAACGGAAGTCAAGGAAAAGCAATTCAGAGATCCAACATTGATACAATTGAGGGAAGCAATTTTGAATCAGAAAACTTTAGCATTTTCACTCGGCAATGGTGACGGTGTCTTGCGGAGTCAAGGGAGATTGTGTGTTCCAGATGTGGATGATCTCCGGGAAAGAGTGATGGCAGAGGCTCATAATTCCAGGTATTCTGTTCACCCAGGTTCTACGAAAATGTATCACGATCTCAAGGAGATTTATTGGTGGAATAGTATGAAGAGGGGTGTGGCAGACTTTGTGTCTAGATGTCCGAATTGTCAGCAGGTGAAGGCCGAGCATCAAAGGCCCGGTGGGTTGACTCAGCTTATGGAAATACCGATGTGGAAATGGGAGATGGTCAATATGGACTTCGTGGTGGGGTTACCTCGCACTCAGCGCAAGTTCTACTCAATTTGGGTGATAGTTGATCGACTCACGAAATCAGCTCACTTCTTGCCAGTCAAGTCCACCGATACCGCAGAACAGTACGCTCAGTTGTATATCAAGGAAATAGTCAGACTTCATGGAACTCTAGTTTCTATTATCTCGGATCGAGGGGATCAATTCACATCTAACTTTTGGAGGAAATATCAGCAAGGTTTGGGTACTCAAGTAAATCTCAGCATAACTTTCCACCCGCAGACAGACGATCAAGCGGAGCGGACTATTCAGGCGCTTGAGGATATGTTATAGGCTTGTGTTTTGGATTTCAAGGGGAGCTGGGATGATCACTTGCCACTTATAGAATTTGCTTACAATAACAGCTTTCATGCTAGTATTCAGATGGCCCTATTTGAGGCATTGTACGGAAGGAGATGTATGTCTTCGATCGGATGGTTTGAGGTTGGGGAGGCAGAATTGTTAGGACCAGATCTTGTGCACCATGCTATGGAAAAAGTCAGAGTCATTCAGGAGAGGATGAAAATTGCTCAGAGTCGTCAGAAATCCTATGCGGATGTTCGTCGTAGGGATTTAGAGTTTCAAGTAGATGATTGGGTATTCTTGAAGGTATCTCCCATGAAGGGGTGATGCGGTTTGGGAAGAAAGGGAAATTGAGCCCTAGGTATGTTGGGCCGTATTGGATCGCTCAAAGGATAAGGCAAGTCGAGTATAGGCTGGAATTGCCCCCTGAAATGTCATTAGTGCACCCGGTATTCCATGTGTCTATGTTGAAGAAAGTGGTCGGGGATCCATTCGCCATCGTGCCAGTTGAGACTATTGAAGTTAATGAAGAGTTATCGTATGAAGAGGTTCTGGTTGCTATCATTGGTAGGCAAGTCCGTAGGTTGAGGAACAAAGAAATTTCTTCTGTTAAAGTGTTGTGGCGAAGTCAACGAGTCAAGGAAGCCACGTGGGAATCGGAAAATGAAATGGAAGAAAAATATTCCCATTTGTTTGAACAAGTCTAGTAGTGACCGTGAGAACTTCTATCTCTAAGTGAATACACCTTTGTGTTTAATTTTGTGCAAGAACACTTCATTCTCCTAACTTCCTTATTATTGTAACATCTTGAGTTGTGCCTGTATTGGTAAAAAATATAGCCTCATACGTGTAGAAATTTTGGATGACTTATCCAGCCAGGTGGACCAAATAAAACATCACACGTGGACACGGGATAAAAAGGTACGGTCAATACAATAAATTAGCCGCAGAAAGATCATCAAAGAAGAATAGACACGGTCACAACGAATCTGGACGCAATAATGGGCCATTTCGAAGATCAGCAATCAATGTCTTGTACGTTATGTAACTCCTAAAATAACAGTTACTATTCACCATTGTAACGCCTCATTAATGTAATAATTAAACATTAAATAGGCTATCATGACATAAATGCAAACGTTGTACTAGGAGAATATCCCTATAAAAGGGATAAAAATGTAACAAACAGGATCATCTGATTTCGGGGATACTAAGCTATTTTATTCTTTGCATATTGCTCTCGAAATTATTGCTACTTTCTTTATTTTACTAATTCGATTATCAGTAACCCGAGTTTATCCTAAATTAAGCTTTAGTCAAAGGATCTTATTTTTTGGTTAAACAGTGCCATATTCGTGTATGTTGTGATTATTTGGGAAATGTGTAGCTCCTTGAAATAAGCTAAATTTATGTGCAATTCATGCGTGTGATGACCCAAAAGGTCATCTTATGTAATTTAAGCCTTATCTGTGTTCCGAGGCTCTGAGAGTCTTCGTTAGTCTCACCTCGTTATGCGTGCGCAGCCCAGGCGTGTATCCGGGAAGCTGTTATGTGAAAGTTGATGAAAAATGAGTTTTTGATAATTAATGAATGAATATAGTTGGCTTTGGTCAACATTTCTGGCAAATGGATCCGGACCTGTGATTCGACGGTCCCGGAGGGTCCATAGGAAAATATGGGACTCGGGCATATGCTCGGAATCGAATTCCGAGGTCCCAAGCCCGAGAAAGGAATTTTTAAAAGAAATTGTTTTCTGAAAATAATAAAGGAATAAGAAAGTGAATAATTATGTGAAAACAGTGTTACCGGGCCCGTATTATGGTTCCGGAGCCCGGAACAGGTTTATTATATATTAATTGTCTTATTTGTAAAATTTGGTGTAAAACGGGCGTGAATTGAGTGGTTTCGGATCAAAATGAGGTTTTGAGGTTTTAAAGAAATTGAAATGTGGCTTGGAAAGTGATGTGATGTTCCCGAGGTCCGAGTGAGATTCCGAGACCGAGAATAGTTCCGTGGTGTCAATTATAACTTATTTGTAAAGTTTGATGTCATTCCGAGCAGTCTAGGCCGGTTCGGCGTATTTGAAAAGAATTCTTGAATTTTAAGTTCCCAAGTGTTGATTAAATAAGTCTTGGGGTTTGAGGCGAGTTCCGCTGTTGTTTTTCGTGTTCTGAAAGTTCGAGTGAGTCCGCTTAGTGATTTAGGACTTGTTGGTATATTTGGACGGGGGCTCGGGTGGGCCCAGGTGCCTCCCGGACCCCGCACGAGGCCAAAAACCAGCAATTCACCACTGCTGGTGCACAGCAGCTGGTGTGACCGCAGGTGCGGTTGCCCAGCCGCAGGTGCGGGACCGCCCCTGCGGTCCCAGCCTCGCAGGAGCGACCCCATCCCTATTGCCCAGAGTCCGCAGGTGCGTAACTCAGCCCGCAGGCGCGAGACCGCAGGCGCGGTCCAAACCTCGCAGGCGCGGGATATCCCCGCAGGGGCGATCAAATCCCCGCAGGAGCGACCTCCGCAGGGGCGGAACTTTGTCCACAGGAGCGGCCCCTCCTGGGCTGGCCTATGATCGCAGGTGCGACCAATTTTCCGCACCTGCGGGACCGCTGGTGCGACTAATTTTCCGCAGGTGCAGAAATCGCCTAGTTAATTCTAATTTTTAAGTCCAAAAATAGAATACTTGCGGGTATTATTAAAAGTTCAACCCTTCCTTCATCCCCAACCTCCATTAGCGAGCCTTGAGCTCATTTTTCCTCCCTTGGTACTCGGGTAAGCCTCGTAACCTTGTTTTCGTTCAATTACCATCATTAATCACTAGAAAACTAGGCCTAAACTCATGAAATCAATTAGGAAAGTGGGGTTTT
>ML283880.1:0-57547 GCA_005239495.1 Nicotiana undulata | reverse complement strand
GTTTTGAGCCTTAACTCTTTTACTCAAGTCTATTGCTTTTGTTTGAGGTTTTTGTTCGTACCTATTAGCTCTCTTTGCATAAAAATGCGTGCTTTACTTTGAACCCTTTTGTGATGGGTGTAGTATAAGCTTTTTAGCCTTTGTTTATAAGAGGCTTTGTTTATGAATTAGGGCCCTTTTAATGTTTTAATGAAGAAGACGTCTCAACTTCATTGGTAATGCAATAGAGTGATAGGGATTTTTCATATGTTTACGAATGTTTTTGTGAGAGGTTTTTATCTGAACTTTCACAACATTTTTCATGTATTATTNACATGTTTAAGAATGTTTTTGTGAGAGGTTTTTATTTGAACTTTCACAACATTTTTCATGTATTATGTTTGTCATCTAAAACTCATGTTGCAACTGTTTTGTTTTAACAGATTTGGTAATCACTTGTATTTCATAACAGTTTTTAGTAGATAACAGTTTTTTCTAGTTAATACAAGAAAGTAACTGTTTTTCATTAGTAACCGTTTTCGTAAGTACTGAGTTTANAGTTTTTTGTATAAGGGATGTACATTTCTTCTTCGTAGCTATCATTTTGTTTTCTAACCCGAACATGGTTCGAGGGTTTTCATTGTAGGCTTTCGCAATTCTTGTGCCGGAGTTTTCAGTTCTTTTGCGTGTCACTTGACTTGTTGGGAGAATGGTTTTTTAGGCTTGAGCATTCTGACTTCTGGTAGTCTTTGCTTCTTCCTTATTATATAGTCCCCCAAGTGTTTGGGCATAGAAGAATGAGATCTGAAGCATTTGATTAATCCTTCCTTGTGGTCCTTTCCCTGAAAAAAGGAAATATTCCAGACTCGAAGGTATATCTCTTTTTAGATGATGACTGCTTAACCCTTTAAAATATCCATCAGAAAGTGTAACCCTAGACCGGGAATTATGTTATTTCCGCGCGTCTTTGTAGGTCTAATGTCATCATCTGGTGATGGGTTAACCTTTTGCCTATCATCTAAAAAAGTTAGTAAATTTTAAATATTCAAATATAAAATCGATCATGCGGTACCTGACCAGGGGTACTTCTTTTCCTTAGAAGTAGTACTTCTTCAGGTGGATGGCGTTCTAGCTCGTTGGTAGAATCCTGTCGTCCATGGCTTCCAACTCGTACGCGCCTTTCCCTGCTATGCCTCAGACCTTATAAGGGCCTTCCCAATTTGGATTTAGTTTACCAGCTCCTGCTTCCTTTGTTGACTGGAAGACTTTTTTAAGTACAAAATCCCCAATTTTGAAATACCTGAGGTTAGTTTTGCGGTTGTAGTATCGTTCTATGATTTGTTTTTGAGCTGCCATCCGTATTAAGGCTGCATTTCTTCGTGATTCGAGTAGGTCTAGATTAGTTTGAAGTTCGACATCATTTGTTTGTTCCCTAGCTGTCGTTACTATAAGACTTGGTTTGCCGATTTCCACAGGTATTAACGCTTCAGAGCCATAGACGAGTGCGAACAGACTTTCTCCCATAGTTGTTTTTGATGTAGTCCTATATGCCCACATTACCGCTGGTAATTCGTCGGGCCAATTTCCTTTGGCTCTGTCTAATCGTTTCTTTATATTATTGATGATGATTTTGTTCGTGGATTCTGCTTGTCCATTAGCTACGGGATGATACGGTGTTGATGTAATCCGTTTGATTTTCCAGCTGTCAAAGAATTCTGTGATTTGAGAGACTATAAATTGTGGGACATTGTCACACACGATCTCCTTTGGAATTCCAAACCGACATATTATATTTCTCCATAAGAAACTCTTAACCTCTTTTTCCCGCACCTGTTTGAATGCTTCTGCTTCTACCCATTTTGTAAAATAATCAGTAAGTACAAGTAGAAACCGTACCTGACCTTTAGCTGGGGGAAGAGGTCCTACTATGTCCATTCCCCATTTCATGAAGGGCCATGGTGACATAATAGAATGCTACAGTTCGGCTGGCTGGTGTGTTTATTAGAGAATCGTTGACATTTATCACATTTTGATATGAAATTTTCCGCGTCTTCTTCCCTTTTGGCCAGTAATATCCTGCTCTGATTAAGGTTTTTACTAAGGATCTAGCAGCTGCATGATTTCCACAGTGGCCCTCATGAATTTCTTTTATCACGTACTCCGTTTGATTGGGTCCGAGGCACTTAGCTAGGGGTCCTCCAAACATTTTGCGATATAAAGTGCTGCGAACTAAACAATATCTCGCTGTTTTGCGGCGGAGCGCTTGAGCTGCCTTTTTGTCTTCAGGTACGATACCATTCTGCAAAAAGTTAATAATTTCGTTTCTCCAATCCCAAGTTAGATTATTGAAAGATACCTCATTCTTGCTGTGATTTACTGTCGAATGGAAAAGATGTATGACGATAATGTTGTCTTTATTGGTTACGTCCGTAACTGCTGCGAGGTTGGCTAGTGCATCTGCTTCAGCATTTTCTTCTCTAGGTATCTGTGTTATTTCCCATATTTTGAACTGTCTCACAAGTTCTTGCGCCTTTTCTAAGTACTGTTGCATTCGAGTTTCTCGAGCGATGTAAGCCCCCTGTATTTGATTTACCACCAGCTGAGAATCACTGTTGATTTTTATTTGTTCGATTGAAAACTCTCGTGCCAATTCTAGACCTGCAATAACAGCCTCGTATTCTGCTTCATTGTTAGTTATTGGATAGCATTTGATTGCTTGTCTTATCTTTTCACCCGTGGGTGATATTAGGACAATACCTAATCCTGCTCCTTTTATATTAGATGAGCCATCTGTAAATAGGGTCCACTGACCTGGGTTTACACCATTAAAAAGTTGTTATTCCTTTTCTACTTCGGGAGTAATATTACTTATAAAGTCAGCTATAAAGTCGGCCAATATTTGTGACTTAATTGCAGTTCTTGGTTGATATGTTATATCATGTTCACTTAATTCTATGGCCCATTTGGCTAATCTTCCTGACAATACTTGTTTATGTAAAATATTCCTTAAAGGANAAAGTTTTACTTACATAATAAATGGGAGATTGTTTACCTTTTTCTTCTCTTACTAGTACTGCACTTACGACAATTTCTAAGACAGCCAGGTAGATGTATAATCTCTCTCCTTCTTTTGGTTTTGATAGCAATGGTGGTTTTGACAAGTAGGCCTTCAAGTCTTTTAAAGCCTGTTGACATTCTTTAGTCCATTCGAACCGATTTTGTTTTTTAAGAACTGTAAAGAATTTAAAGCTTTTTTCTGATGATTTAGAAATAAATCTCCCTAGAGCTGCTATTCTTCCTGTCAATCTTTGGACTTCTTTTTTATTTTTCAAGATTTCAGGTATTTCTTCTATAGCTTTTATTTGTGCTGGATTTACCTCTATTCCTCTATTAGATACGATGAATCCCAAAAACTTACCAGATTGTACTCCAAAGGCACATTTTTCTGGGTTGAGTTTCATGTTGTACCTGCGTAAAATATCGAAAGTGATAGATAGATGTTGTAGATGATCTACTGCTTGTATGGATTTTACAAGCATATCATCGATGTAAACTTCCATTGTTTTACCCAAATGCTCTTGGAACATTTTTGTTACTAATCTTTGATAGGTGGCACCTGCATTTTTCAATCCAAAGGGCATAATATTATAGCAATAAGTCCCTATGTTAGTAATAAAGGAAGTTTTTTCTTTATCCAATGGGTCCATTTTGATTTGATTATAGCCAGAATATGCATCTAAAAAGCTTAATAATTCATGACCTGCGGTTGCATCGATCATTTGATCTATATGTGGCAAGGGAAATGAATCTTTAGGGCATACTTTATTTAAATCAGTATAATCAACACATACCCGCCATTTGCCATTCTTTTTGGGTACCACTACGGTGTTAGCTAGCCAATCAGGGTACTTTACCTATCGTATCGACCCTATATTTAAAAGCTTTTGAATTTCTTCATTGATTACTTGATTCTTGAAAGATCCTTGCTTTCGTTTCTTTTGTTTAATAGGTACGAACGATGGATCTTCATTTAACTTGTGAGTCATCACTTCTGGTGGGATACCTATCATATCTGAATGGGACCACGCAAAACAATCTTTATTAGTTTTTAAATAATTGATAAACGTACCTTTTTGTTCTGGAGTTAGTTTTTCTAACAATTTCACGCCAATGTAAAGTTTTCTTTCGGGCTTTTGTTCTGAAATGGGAACAACCTCGAGTTCTTAAGCAGTTGTTTTGGTACATTCTTCCTCTTCTAATTCATGAATGACATCTGGCCTGGAGTCTATGTCCGTATGTTCTGGCTCATTATCTTCTTCCGTACCTATTAGAATATCTATTTCTTTGGTACGTAACTGATCAGAAGTTTGTGCCGTACCTGTTGGTTGATAAGCCTCTGTTTGACAATTCGTTGTTTTTTCCGCATCTCTTTTACCGTTAATAGATATCGAGTTAATATTTCTTGAGGTTTGTTGGTCGCCCCTGATCTGCCTTATTCCCCATTTGGAAGGGAATTTTATTACTTGATGTAAAGTAGATGGAACTGCTTTCATATCATGAATCCATGGTCTTCCCAGGATAACGTTGTAAGCCATTTCTGTATCAATGACTTGGAATTTTGCATTTTTGATGACCCCTTCAGCGTAAGTGTTGAGTTCAATCTCACCTTTAGTTATCACTGTTGAATTGTCAAACCCAGATATGGCTCGAACCTTTGGAATCAATGTGTTTTCGACTAGCATTTCTTCTATAACTTTCATCAAAATGATATTGACTGAACTGCCTGGATCAATCAACACCATTTTAACGTTAGTGTCATGAATTAGTAAGGATATTACCAATGTGTCATTGTGGGGAAGTGTCAATCCACCAAAGTCTGCGTTGTCAAAATATATTTGCTCTTCTCTCATTTCTTTTCGAACCCGCTTTCCGTGAGTGTTCGTGACTTTTGAAGTTAACTGGCAGATTATCCCGTTTATTTCTTCTCCTCCTTGTATTACATTGACAGTTCGCTTTGGGGAAGGTGTCTTTGGTGGTTCCTGCATGTTCTTCATATATGCCTGCTTACCTTTATCACTAAACAAGTCCGTTAAATAACCCTGCTTTAATAAATGTTCTATTTCACCTTGTAAACATCTACAGTCTGCCGTCCTATGGCCGTGATCGTTATGGAATTTACACCATTGATCGAGGTTCCTCCTGTTAGGGTTGGAACGCATTTCTTTAGGCCATTTAACCTTGTCTCCCATACTTCTCATTATTGAGACAAGCTCAGTGCTGCTTATATTAAAGTTATGGTGTCCAATTCGGGTAATATTCCAGAATTGTTCTTCTTGATCTCTCCTGGATCTTAATGAGGATGAGTTCATATCTCTTCCTGAAAGTTTTGTATTTTCGAACCTAGGACGTTGGTAACGTCTTAAGGGTCCTAAGTAAGGATCATACCTGTTTTTACCTAACTTTTTCTCTGATTCTGGCTGCCTTGTTTTGTGATATTCTTCATCTTTTGGTCGTGTGATTATGTCTTCTCCAATTCTTAATTTAGTACTATACCTGTTGTATACGTCATTCCATGTTGTGGCTGGGAATTCTCTTAGACTTTCTTTAAGTCGTCTCGTGGCTTCTTAACTTTTCTCATTCAAGTTGCTTGTGAATGCCATAGCTGCCCAATTGTCAGGCACCCTTGGTAGTTGCATTCTTTCTCTTTGAAACCTGTCTACAAACTCACGGAGAAATTCTTTATCTCCTTGTTTTATTTTGAATATATCTTCCATTCGTTTTTCAACTTTTTGTGCACCAAAATGTGCTTTTATAAATGAATCTGCAAGTTCAGCAAAGGAATTTATAGAGTTTTCGGGGAGAAGAGAATACCAGGTTAAGGCTCATTTTGTGAGTGTTTCTCCAAATTTTTTGACAAGGACTGATTCTATTTCCTCTTTTGTCAAATCGTTGCCTTTTNGGGAGAAGAGCATACCAGGTTAAGGCTCCTTTCGTGAGTGTTTCTCCAAATTTTTTGACAAGGACTGATTCTATTTCCTCTTTTGTCAAATCGTTGCCTTTTACTCCACTAGTGAAAGCAGTCACGTAATCACGTGGGTCAGTCGTGCCGTCATATTTGGGGACATCAGGCATTCTAAACTTCTTAGGTATAAGTAGCGGGGCTGCACTTGGCTTCCAAGGTTGTGGAGAGTATCTATCAGCATCAATTCCTTTGATAACAGGTGGAACACCAGGAATTTGCTGGATGCGTTCGTTCTGTTCTTTTATCTGCTTCTGCATAGTTAATAGTAAATTTTGTAATTCTGAATTACTAGTTGTACCTGGTCATGTTTCAGGAGATGTATTGAGAGTTTCATTCCTGGTTGAATTTGTCAAGTCTACTTGTAAATCTTCCACTGGAGTTACATTATTTAGTGACGGTGCCGGTGGTGTTAGAGGTACTTGTGGTAATCCTCTTGCAAATTCTCGCAAAGCTTGTCCCACGTATTCTGCGATCATTTGCTTTATTTGATCTGATTCCACTGTCTGTTCATTGTTGTTACGATTTCCAGCTCTCTCGGGAGATGGTTCTCTTGAAGTTCGTGGAGTTCCTCGAGGAGGAGTTGAAGCTGGAGTTTCACTCCTTTGCTGATTGTTATCGTCATTATTGCTGACGTTGTTGTTGTTGAAATTTGACATGATTTTAAGGATATCGATTGGTAATGAAAAACGATGATTACCAGATTCCCGGTAACGGAACCAATTTGTTTAACCAAAAAATGAATTCTTTTGACTAAAGCTTAATTTTAAAAAAATTCGGGTTACTGATAATCAAATCAACAAAATAAAGAGTAAATATCGATAATTGAGAGCGAAAGAATAAAAGTAACCTTTATTTCCCAAAAATCAGATGATCTCGTTTGTTACATTAACATTCCTTTTATAGGGATGGTGTCCTAGTACAACGTTTGTATTTCTGTCATGAAGCTTATTAAATGCTTAATTATTGCATTTATGAGGCATTACAAAGATGAATAGTAATTGTTATTTTAGGAGTTGCATAACGTACGGGACATTGATTGCTGATCTTCGAATCGGCCTGTTATTGCGTCCGGATTCGTTGTGACCGTGCCTTTTCTTCTTTAGTGATCTTTCCATGGCTGATTCCTTGTATCGACTGTATCTCTTTATCTCGCGTCCGCATGTGATATTTTGATTTGTCCACCTGGCTGGCTGGGTCATCCAAAATCTGTACACGTGTAAGGCTATATATTTTTTACCAATATACTACCCCCCCCATTCAGTTAGAAGTCTAATAACCTACCCCCTTTCGTCTCTCTCCCTTCTCCCTTAGAGACCATCCGAAACCACCGTAGTTCCACCTCTCCTCTGCCGTGCTCCGCCGACCAGAAATCGCCTCCGGCGGCAAAGCTTCTCCAATCAGCCAATTTTTTTAACAAGGTGATCTCTATGGTCTCCTTAGTCACCTCCCATTGTTGGTTTCACCAAAAATCCATTCAATCCCACCCAATTTCAAATTTGAAAAACCCGAAATGCTAACCTTCTTCTTCAAGATGACTCAAAGAATTATAATGGCTCTAACCTACACGAATCGATATCTCTCAACGAGGGCTATTGATTTCTGTGGGTTTGAGTTATTTTCATACCCGCCGGAATCTGGCCGAGGTCCGGCGACCCCCCCATTTGCCGGCCAAATCCCCTCTCTCTCCTTTCTATGTATTTCTTATATCTTTTGATTATTAGCATGAACATGTCGTAATCTAATCACTGTCTTCCTATTAGTATATAATTGTTTCTATGCTATTTTTGTTTAAGTTTTCCCCGTTTTTATTATTTGTATTAATTTGTCTTCACTTATTTTGTTCTTAAGCCAGAAACTGTAAATCGTTTGATAATCACTGTTTAGCTCTAGAGTTCTCTTCTTTTACAATGTTCTCTCATACTTGTTATATGTGTGATGATTCTGTTTTGTTTAATCCTGCCCAATACTTAGTAATACTATATCTTGACGATCACGCCTAGTTTAGTTGGATTCATCACTATGTACATTATGTCTTCAATCTCCTGCCTTGTATTGGTTAAGCAAATTTGTCAATATGTCATGTTAATGATCATGTTAGAATTTACTGCTCTTTTCCTTAAGACATGAGTGTTTGCATTGATTAATTGTTTAGTAATCCATTTGAATGCTTCAAAGTTAGGTTAATTAGGCTAATACTTAGTTCTAAAAACAGTGTTTGGTCATGGTTTAGCCTGGACTTATCAAGACTAATTTAGTTAATAATAATTTCCTATACTCACTTTTTTTTTGATAGGTTAACCCAGTCTAATAGTCTCTTAAGTAATTAACTAAAAAAATCTGTTTAGGATAATTAATTTAGGTTTCATTAAATAAAATAAATTATTTAACCTAAGTTAAGAAAAATGGGTTGACTAACTTTAACTAAGCCTAATTAAACTGATTAATTAGTTAATTTAAACCTAGGCTTAATAATTGGCTAAATCTCTGATTTTAGGTAATCAAATTGAATTAACTTAACTAAATCATTTAGCTTAAGTTTAAGGATTAAATTGATTGACCTACTTTAATTAATTAACTTAAACATAGGTAATTAGTATGAAACTAACTCTAAACTCCTAATCAATTAACCTTTAACTAATTGACCTAACCTTAGTTAAGAACAACTAGTAGTCACCTAAAGGACATAACTAGTGTTAGTTAACTATAGTTAAGTAGCAACCCAAGTGAGTCAGGGACTCCAAAGGGTACAATAGGTAATGTAGACTTAGGGAAGCAAATTTTTTAAGGGTAGAAAGGTGTTTAATAGGTAAGAATATTCTAGAATAGGGGCAGCTGTCTAAATAGATAAGGTTGACAGCTTCCCTATGTACTATTATGTGCTATTGACCGCTTTTTGAATTGAGAATATTCTAAAAAGATACCCAATTCCCAAATACCTATAAAGAGACTCTTTTTACATGTTCTGGACTTTTTTGGGGGGCCTGCTGAAAAGTCTGAGTATGGAATTTTCACACACACATACATATACCACTCTAAAAATACAGGAAAAGGCTAAAATATAGAAAACATAGAGCAGTAGTTACTGGAAACAAAAGTCAGTAGAGAAAAAGAGAAATCTGGTCATCCTTTTAAACAAAATATCAGTGTTTCTTTGGATTCCAAGTTCTCTTCCATTTCTTCCTGGGTTTCTCAAGTTTTCTGTGGCTGTTGCTGAGCATCTCTTCTTCTGTTGTTTCTTATCCACACTTGACCTTTATTTGGTTAAGTCCTTTGCTATTTTTTCCTCTTTGAAGGCATGTAACAGTGAACCTTCATATAAAATTGATTGTGTTGAAATTGGTGATTCGTGTTATGCCTTTTTTTTCTTCAAGATTGTATAAATTTGAATCTTCTTCTTCTTTATTCTTCATATATAAAAATTTGAAATAAGGTTGTTATTACGCTGGTGACAAGTCTGGACATGTGTGTGTTAACTTCTGGATTCTTGAAATCAGTTCGATCGTTTCTAAGTTTTTTTGTTAATTTCAAAATGCATTTAGCATTTATTAGTTAGATGTTAGTTTTCATATTTGTTTAGCATATTATTAGAATAATATGCACTTGGGTAGATGAGTTCGATTCTTTAGTAATCAAACTTACCCCATGATGACTGCACAAATATTGGTATGGTTGGCTGAAGTCTACCCTTCAAAAGGGCACAAAGCATGTAGTTAAAAGGGCATTAGAGTTGAAGAATCTGAACCTTTGAATGGTCAGATTCATCCTCTAAAAATGCCTAAATAATCAAAGTTTCTATATAGTTAGAATTATGCTAGTGGTAGCACTAGGGTAGATGAATCTGACTTCTTAATAGTCAAATTCACCCCTCAGTAGTGCATAAACAACTACTTAGGATGCTGAAAATCACCCTTTATGGGTATAAAGTAGATGATCAAAGGCTCCTTAGAGGAAAGAATCTGAATCCTCAATACGATCAGATTTATTCTCTAAACACATGCCTAAATAATCAAAGTCAAAGAATAAGCATGGACTGAAGGTCCAAGGCATAACAACGACAGTCTGGTTTGAGTTTGATACATTCATGATCATATTCATGCCAAACGAATACATAAACAATTCTGTCTTTGGAACAGACAAATACAAGCATCAGCGGAATTGGAATTAACCCGTTCATGGTCAGTTTGGTTTCGATGGATGCATAACACCTGATGAGTTGGGGTGTTCTATACATTACAAAGGGAAAGCTTAAACGAGAGGCCCCAAGGAAGCTTCAAGTCAGTAGATTAGTTAGAATTTTTTTTATTTTAGTGTCATTCATTTGAAAAAATGTAATAGTAGCAGTTAAGTTATAATCCCCCTTTGTATTGATTTGTTGATTCTCATTTGTAATGTAATTTAAGACTGGACACTACTAAGTTAATATTCAGATGCATTTTTATACTACTAATATGAAATTCTTGGAAATGGGCTAGTTTTGTTAAACTGGCCCATCAGGGCTCGAATCAATCTGGACCCCAGGCTGTTGGGCTTGAAGGGGTCTAAAAGCCCATAAGTGTCAAGGTTATACTTTCATTTAGTAATTATAGTAATGGGGACTGTTAGTACATGATCAGAATAAAAAAAATTTACTTTGTACAATCTCAGTGAAAAAGATGAGTTCGTCTAAGACTCCATTTTTTTAGATTCTTGTTATTTACCAGGTTTGTTTCCTTTCGTCTCTGATGAGTTTCAAAATATACAAATATAAATCTGCTAGTCAATAATGTTTCGTGTAAACCTGTATCCAAATCAGGCTCCTTGTAAATATTTACTAAGATTCTAAAAAAAAACAATCGTTCCAGATTCAATGACTTTCCAAATATACAAATAATAATTTGTGGCCCCAACACGTTCAATTCATTTCGTATCCTTACACTTTCTGAATTTATAACAACATTAGATATATAAATGCTATCGAACAAGACTCAATGCATGTGAAATTAAATAACATGAATTCAGGCCATTTGAAATTGGTAAAACTATTCAATCAATGACCTATTATAGTTGAATGTGTCAATTTGACTTTTCTTTAAATATGTGACATGTGAATTAGTAATTTTAGAGCCTTCCATGTTAGCATATTTTAATTACGTCACAAAGCTTTACTCTTCTTGCAAAAATAGACTAAAACTAGGATTTGGCCAAAGGGTTAATTCAATTATGGGGCTAAAATGTGGCCATAGCACAAATACTTGCCTTTAAGATAATGAGTCCAATTTTAGATGATTTTATCCCATAGGCTAAGGATACTCCCTTTAGATTAAAATTACAAAACCTAGTAAAAAATCAAACATTATTCCAAAACTACCATAATCCACACTCGGGAGTGGCAACTCATGCCCCCCGACCCTCAACTTCAAACATTAATAAAATGTACATAGCAACCACAGGTGCATTTCATGTGACGTGTGTCACGACCCAAATTCCCACCTTCATGCCGTGACTGCGTTTAACGTTGAACCCACTAGACAAGCCAACGTGAGCAGTTAAACTTACATGATAACACCCAATTAACAGAATTAACCAAAAATAGTTTACGATTTAGAAGCGGAAATAGATAAAAAATAGAACTAAATGGTTTAACAAATACAATACGTGGTAACAATCCCCGAATCTGGAGTCACTAACTCACGAACATACTAAAAGATTACTACAACTAAGGGCTGAACAATAACTGTATACAACTGTCTTTGAAAATAAATGAAAAAGACAGGAAGGAAGAAAAAGGGATAGAGGAGACGTCAAGGCCCACGAACATCTGCGGGTCTACCTTGAAATCTCCGAGGTGGACTGAAGGATACTCCCTCTAACGATGTCCACTGGGTACGGCTGCGGGATCTGCACAACATAAAGAAGTGCAGGTGTAGCATCAGTACAACCTACCCCATGTACTGAGTAAGTGCCGAGCCTAACCTCAGCCGAAGTAGTGACGAGGCTAGACTTGACAATAACGATAACCTGTTCTATTCTACAGCCAGAGGCGGACCCAGGATTTGAACATAGCGGGGGCATCATCTTTAGTATACCAAGTACTAGTTAGCGATAAAGTTCGACGTTCAAATATGTAAAAACTTAATGATTATGATAACTATCATTAAAATACAAATTTCGATATTATTAAATATCATTAATTTTGTACTAATATAACTTAAGTACATCGTCCACTCATAGCAGAGTCGGGATAATTTCACATCAAACTCATCTATAAAATGAGAGGCATTGTCTCTTAACACTAGAACTTGATTGAAAAGAATTAAACTTCGCCAAGAATATGTTATCTAAATTCATAAGAACAAGAACTTCCTAAAAAAACTAATTAAACGATCATTGAATTCAAAAACAGTAAAAGTACAATAAAATTATTATAAAAGTTGTAGGAGATGGGATTTGATCTTGGGACATCACAGAAGTGAAGGCACTTTAAGTGCTTCCTTTAACCAACTCTTCTGCCCAGCTTTTGTATTCAGGGGGCACACACAAAATATTTAAGGGGTCCTTACCGTATATATATATAGGTACAAAATACATATACTATATTTTTGCAGAGGTTAACGGGTTCCCGTGACCCCTAACCTCCCCAGGTAGGTCCGCCAGTGTCTACAGCAAGTAGCAGGGAAAATACAAGGCAAGAGGTAAACAGTCAAGTAAGGGATACGGGAGTAGTAAAGGGGAAACAAGTGAAATGAGGCAATCACCTTGACAGATAGAAGTAAACAAGGGAAGCAACTTAACCCAATAGCTCACAAAACAAGTATAAATAACAAAAATGTAAATAATGGCACGACATCACCCTTCGTGCTTTTACTCTCTTCCTCACAATGCAGTGTAATCAAATATCATGGAACGACATCGCCCTTCGTGATTTTACTCTCTTCCTCACAATGCAATGTAATCAAATATCATGGCATGACATCAACCTTCGTGCTTATAATCAATGTAAATCATGGCACGACATTAACCTTCGTGCTTATAATCAATAGGAATCGTGGCACGACATCACCCTTCGTGCTTTACACTCTTCCTCACTATGCAATGTAATCAAATATCATGGCACGGCATCACCCTTCGTGCTTTAGACTCTTCCTCACCAAACAATGACAAATATAATGGCAAGGAGTACATCATAGTGGAAATATACAGTTCAAACCACCCGGCAAGGGGAAAACATCAATTAATAACTCAATAAATGCCCGACAAGGGTCTCAGCTATAACCAATCAACTCAATATATATACTGTATGCTTGGATCCTCAATTGAACCAAAATTTCATAATCTCTACAACCAGTACATCAACCACAATCAACTTCTCAAGTAAAGGCAATTACATAGTATGATGAACATGGAAGAAATAACTGAATTTTATCAAAAATAGACTCACGGGCATGCTTGACTCACAATGTATAGGTACTCGTCACCTCACCTATACATTGAACATGATAAAAACATAACACATAACATACAATACCTAATCCCTCACCAAGGTTAGGCAAGACACTTACCTCGGTCCAAAGTATAGCAATCAACCCTCTAAGACCGTCTTTCCTTTATAATCCGACTCCGAAACAATGATATCTAGGCATGATTTAATTCAATAATATCAATAAAGACTCAATAATACAATCCCATAGCCTAGATATTCAATTTATAGCATTCTTCCAAAAATACCAAAATTCGACCCCGAGCCTGCTTGGTCCAAACACGTGGCTCGGACCAAAACCCGATCACCCATACCCCCACGAGTTAGAATATATAATTTGTTCTGAAATCCGACCCCAAATTGGGGTTGAATTACCCAATATTCCTAAAAAACCTAACTCCACCCAAAACCCCTAATTTCTACTTTGATTTCATGTTTTTAGGCCTAGAATCTAGTAATCAGTTGATGAAAGTAAGAGAAAATGATATTAAGAACACTTACCTATGGAGTTATGGAGGTTGGAGGGCTTGATTTCGTCTATGGAGGTTTGGGGAAGGAGGAGGAAGTGAGAAAAGGGTGAAATCCCGCAATGGGTCTGTTTTGGAGTTAATAAAATCACTGGGGAAAATAAATCAATGCGTTCGCAGCCTGTTGACCGCGTTCGCAAAGGTTTGACCAAACAGACTTAAGAGTTCGCAGGCCAATAGCTGCGTTCGCACAGGTCAAATACCCCTCCCCCACCCAGGTCCTACCTTACCCAGTGTGGACGCACCCCCCTTCCCGCGTTCGCACTGCCCCGCCTAAACTACCCTCCGTGTTCGCACTTGTTAGAGTGCATTCGCACTGCTTTGACCCCACAACCCTCCGCGATCGCACCTGCTAGAGTGTGTTCGCATAGCACAATTAGCCCAGCTCCCCCAGACCCCACTTTACTCTATGCGTTCGCATCCTAAGTGGTGCGTTTGCATAGAGTAAATACCTGGACACCAGCAATTCATCAAAACACCAGATTTTTCTAACACTTTTACCCCCCGTTAGCTACCCGAAACTCACCCGAGCCCTCGAGTCTCAAAACCAAAAACATACCCAACTCCCAAATCATCCTATGGACTTGTTCAAGCTTTTAAATCACCAAAATATCATAAAAACAAGGAATTAAACCTTAAAACTCATAGAATTTTCTTAAAACTTCATAAAGCTTAATTATTCAAATTTTGATATGAAACACATCATTCCAAGTTCGTTTTATACCAAACTTCACAGATAAGTCACATAACATATAATAAACCTGTTCCGGGCTCCGGAACCATAATACGGGCATGGTGACACGGTTTTCAAATAATTATTCATTATCAAAATCCTTTATTATTTTTAGAAAACAATTTTCTTTAAAATTCATTTCTCGGGCTTGGGACCTCGGAATTCGATTCCGGGCATACGCCCAAGTCCCATATTTTCCTACAGATTCTCTAGGACCGTCAAATCACGGGTCTGGGTCCGTCAAATCACGGGTCCGGGTCCGTTTACCAAAAATGTTGACCAAAGTTAACTTTATCCATTTAATTATCATAAAATTCTATTTTCATCAAATTTCAACATACAGACTTCCCGGCTACACGTCGGGGCTGCGCACGCATATAGAGGTGAGACTAACGGAGGCTTTTGAGGCCTCGGAACATAGATTTAGCTAGAATTACTTAGGATGACCTTTTGGGTCATCACAATCTCCACCTCTAAAACAAACGTTCGTCCTCGAACGGACATAGAAAAGTACCTGAGTCTGATAAAAGATGGGGATAACGACTCCTCATATCGGACTCGGACTCCCAAGTAGCTGCCTTGTCAGGCTGACCTCTCCACTGAACACGGACCGAAGGATAACTCTTCGACCGCAACTGGCAAACCTGCCTATCTAATATAGCTACAGGCTCCTCCTCATAAGTCAGATCCTTGTCCAAATGGACACCGCTGAAGTCAAGAACATGAGATGGATCTGAAATGTACCTCCGGAGCATAGATACGTGAAAAACTGGATGCATTGCTGATAAATGCGGTGGCAAGGCAAGTCTGTAGGCCACCTCTCCTACCTTGTCCAAAATCTCAAATGGACCAATATACCTAGGGCTCAACTTGCCCTTCTTTCCGAATCTCATCACGCCCTTCATAGGCGACACTCGAAGGAACACCTGGCCTCCTACCGTGAAAGCCAAATCTCGAACTCTACAATCTTCATAACTCTTTTTCCTGGACTGAGCTGTACGAAGCCTATCTTGAATAATCTTCAACTTATCCAAGACATCCTGGACTAGCTCCGAACCCAATAACCTAGCCTCTCCGGGGTCAAACCATCCGATTGAAGACCGACATCGCCTACCATACAACGCCTCATACGGAGCCATCTGGATGCTCGACTGATAACTGTTGTTATAGGCAAACTCAGCTAAAGGAAAGAATTGATCCCATGAACCACCAAAATCAATGACACAAGCTCGCAACATATCTTTCAAAATCTGAATAGTACGCTCGGACTGTCCGTCCGTCCAAGGATGAAATGCTGTGCTCTACTCAATCTGCGTGCCCAACTCTCGCTGAAATACTCTCCAGAAATGGGAGGTAACCTGAGTACCTCGTTCTGATATAATGGATAGGGTAACACCATGCAATCTGACAATCTCCCTCATGTAGATCTTTGCCAACTTCTCCGCTGAATACGAAACTAACACAGGAATGAAATGTGCTGACTTGGTCAGCCTATCCACAACAACCCACACTGCATCCACCATCCTCTGAGTCCGTGGGAGCCCAACTACAAAATCCATCGTGATACGCTCCCACTTCCACTCGGGAAGCTGAATCTGCTGCATCAATCCACCGTGTCTCTGGTGCTCATACTTAACCTGCTGACAATTCAAGCACCGGGCTACATAAGCCACAATATCCTTCTTCATTCTACACCACCAATAATGCTGCCGCAGGTCCTGGTACATCTTCGCGGAGCCCGGATGAATGGAATACAAGGGAACTATGGGCTTCCTGTAATATCAACTCACAAATGCCATCAACATCGGGTACACAAATACGTCCCTGCAATCTCAAAAATCCCTCAGCATCGACTGTGACCTGCTTGGCACGTCCGTGCCGAACCGCATCTCTAAGAGCGCACAAATGATGATCATCATACTGCCTGGCACGAATACGATCATACAACGAAGAACGAGCGACGGTATGGGCCAAAACACTTCCACCCTCAGAAACCTCCAATCTAACAAATCGATTGGCTAACGCCTGAACATCCAAAGCCAAGGGTCACTCTCCAACTGATAGATAGGCCAAGCTACCCATACTGACTGACTTCTGGCTCAAAGCATCGGCCACCACATTGGCCTTTACCGGATGATAGAGAATAGTAATATCATAATCCTTCAGCAACTCTAACCACCTCCTCTGCCTCATATTCAACTCCTTTTGCTTAAACAAGTATTGAAAACTCTTGTGATCAGTGAATACCTCACACGGTACCCCATACAAGTAGTGCCTCCAAATCTTCAAGGCATGAACAATGGCTGCAAGCTCCAAATCATGGACTTGATAGTTCTTCTCGTGGATCTTGAACTGATGAGATGCATAGGCTATAACCTTTCCCTCCTACATCAATACCGCACCAAGTCCAACCCGTGAAGCATCACAATACACGGTATACGAACTTGAACCTGTGGGAAATACCAACACTGGTGTTGTGATCAATGATGTCTTGAGCTTCTGAAAGCTCGCTTCACACTCCTCAGACCATCTGAACTGAACACTCTTCTGCGTCAACTTGGTCATAGGGGCTGCTATAGATGAAAACCCCTCCACGAACCTGAGATAATAGCCTGCTAAGCCCAAGAAGCTCTGAAACTTTGTGGCTGAAGTGGGCCTAGGCCACTCTCTAACTACTGAAACTTTCTTCAGATCCACCTAAATGCCCTCTGTCGATACCACGTGGCCCAAGAATGCCACAGAACTCAACCAGAACTCACACTTAGAAAACTTTGCATACAACTGCCGATCTCTCAGAGTTTGGAGGATGACTCTAAGGTGTTGCTCATGCTCCTCTCGGTTATATCAAAATATCATCTATAAACACGATCACAAATGAGTCCAAATAAGGCCTGAATACCCGATTCATCAACCTCATGAAAGCAGCGGGGGAATTAGTCAATCCAAACGACATGACCAAAAACTCATAATGCCCATAACGAGTGCGAAAAGCCGTCTTGGGCACATCAGACGCCTTGATCCTCAACTGATGATAACCAGATCTCAAGTCTATCTTAGAGAATACCATAGCACCCTGAAGCTGATCAAATAAGTCATCAATCCTCGACAAAGGATACTTGTTCTTGATAGTAACCTTATTCAACTGCCGGTAGTCAATACACATCCTCATTGAGCCATCTTTTTTCTTCACGAACAATACCGGAGCACCCCCAAGGAGAAACACTAGGCGTGATGAAGCCTTTATCCAAAAAATCCTGTAACTTTTCTTTTAATTCCTTAACTCTGGCGGATCCATACGATACGGGGGAATAGAAATGGGCTGAGTTCCCTCAGCTAAATCAATACAAAAATCAATATCCTTGTCGGGTGGCATACCCGGCAGGTAAGTAGGGAATACCTCTAGAAACTCACGAACAACGGGCACAGACTCTATAGAAGGAACCTCAGCACTAGAATCGCGAACATAGGCAAAATAAGCCAAACAACCCTTCTTGACCAAATGCGCCGAGCCTTCATATAAGAAACAACTCTACCAGAAGAATGACTAGGAGTCCCTCTCCACTCTAAACGAGGTACTCTTGGCAAGGCTAAGGTCACTGTCTTGGCATGACAATCCAGGATAGCATGATAGGGAGATAACCAATCCATCCCCAATATAACATCACAATCAACCATATCAAGAAGCAAAAGATCAACCTGAGTCTCAAGACCACCAATAACTACTACGCAAGCACGGTAGAATTGATCTACCACTATAGAATCAACCACCGGTGTAGACACATGTACAATAGTATTCAAAGAATCACGGGGCATACTCAGATAAGGGAAAAAATAAGAAGACACATAGGAGAATGTAGAACCCGGATCAAATAACACCGAAGCCTCTCGGCTGCAACTGAAACTGTACCTGTAATAACTGCATCAGAAGTCTCAGCGTCAGGACGAGCAGGAAAAGCATAACAGCAGGGCTGAGCCCCTCCAATCTAATCATCCCTAGGTCTACCTGCTGCAACCTGGCCTCTACCCCTCGTGGCCTGTGCTCCACCTCTATGAACCTGACCACCACCTCTAGCACCTCGACCACCACCTATGGTTGGCTGAGGGGGTAAGGGTGCACTTACTGCGGGAACCAAGGCACGAGAACCCTGATATTGGGGTCCACTCGAAGCTCGGGGGCAATATATGGCAATGTGCCCCGGGCTACCACAACTATAACAAGATCTCTGTTGTTGTGGCTGATGACTCGGGAACTGGCCCTGACGACCCTGATAACCACCCTGGTAACTCTGAAGCAATTGTGTACTGATAGATACTGGTCGGGCACTAACATGAACTGGAGGTGCACGGGGAGATACCTGAAGCGCTGACTGAAAAGGTCAGGGTGGATGACCCCTACTGAAAGATCCCTGCCTCCAGATGAGGCTCCACTGAATCTACCAAAATGACGGGGCCTCTTGTCAGCCCCCTGACCACCTCCCTGTGAAAAAATCATCTCAATCCTCCTGGCTACATCGGCCGCATCTTGGAAGGAAATATTAGTACTTGACTCCCTGGCCATCTGGAGTTGTATAGTCTGGGCCAATCCCTCAATGAACCTCTGAACTCTCTCCCGATAAGTGGGGAGTATCATCAATGCATGCCTGGCTAGAGCGATGAATCTGGTCTCGTACTGAGTAACAGACATAGATCCCTGCTGGAGGCGCTCAAACTGCCTCCTAAGATCCTCTCGCTGAGTAATGGGAAGGAACTTCCCCAAAAATACCTCTATGAACTGAGCCCAAGTCAAAGATGCAGACCTCGCTGGTCTGGCTAAGCAGTAGTCCCTCCACCAAGTCTTGGTTGCGCCAGATAGTCGAAAAGTAACGAAATCAACTCCATTGGACTCCACTATGCCCATGTTTCGAAGAACCTCATGACAGTTGTCCAAGTAATCATGTGGGTCCTCTGACGGTGCACTAGTGAAAGTAGTAGTGAATAACTTGGTGAATCTTTCTAGTCTCCATAGAGCATCTGCTTACATGGATGCACCCTCGGCTACCGGTGCCACAATACCCGGCTGAGCTGCTCCAGCTGTCTGAAATGCTGGAGTCTGAAACTGAGTGGCAACCTGCTCTGGGTATGAATAACAGAAGTCTAGGTCCCCCCCCAGCCTGAGAACCAGCTGGTGTAGTAGGAAGAAGACCGGCATGAGCCACACTCTCCATAAGTCCTACCAAACGGACAAGAGCGTCCTGAATCACTAGGGTAGCTATGAACCCCTCTGGGACTTGCGCTGGTCCAACTGGGACTGCCAGAACTGGGACCTCCTCGTCAGACTCGACCTGAGGGTCCTCCACTGGGGCTGCTGCTCTAGGCTGAGCCCTGCCCCGACCTCGGCCTCTAGCATGGCCTCGTCCTCGACCTCGACCCCACGTAGGAGCTGTAGTAGACGTGTCGGGCTGCTGAGCGGAACCAAGGGAAGCACGCATCCTTGCCATCTGCGAGAGAGTAGAATGGAAACTCAATCAGTACTCAGAATGTATATCGCACGATAGAGAATGAAGAAATGTGAAGTTATCCTAACTTTGCAGCCTCTGGGGATAAGTATAGACGTCTCTGTACCGATCCCTCAGACTCTACCAAGGTTATCCGTGAGTTGTGAGACCTAAGCAACCTAGAGCTCTCATACCAACTTGTCACGACCCGAATTCCCACTTTCAGGCCGTGATTGCGTCTAACGTTGAACCCGCTAGACAAGCCAACGTGAGTAGTTAAACTAACATGATAACACCCAATTAACAGAATTAACCAAAAATAGTTTACGATTTCGCAGCGGAAATAGATAAAAACAGAACTAAATGGTTTAACAAATACAATACGTGGTAACAATCCTCGAATCTGGAGTCACTAACTCACGAACATACTAAAAGATTACTACAACTAAGGGCTGAACAATAACTGTATACAACTGTCTTTGAAAATAAATGAAAAAGACATGAAGGAAATAAAAAGGGATAGAGGAGACGTCAAGGACCACGAACGTCTGGGGGTCTACCTTGCAATCTCCGAGGTGGACTGAAGGATACTCCCTCTAATGATGTCCACTGGGTCCGGCTGCGGGATCTGCACAACATAAAGAAGTGCAGGTGTAGCATCAGTACAACCGACCCCATGTATTGAGTAAGTGCCGAGCCTAACCTCGGCCGAAGTAGTGACGAGGCTAGACTTGACAATAATGATAACCTGTTCTATTCTACAGCAGGTAGCAGGGAAAATACAAGGCAAGATGTAAACAATCAAGTAAGGGATACAGGAGTAGTAAAGGGGAAACAAGTGAAATGAGGCAATCACCTTGACAGATAGAAGTAAACAAGGGAAGCAACTTAACACAATAGCTCACGAAACAAGTATAAATAACAAAAATGTAAATAATGGCACGACATCACCCTTCGTGCTTTTACTCTCTTCCTCACAATGCAGTGTAATCAAATATCATGGAACGACATCACCCTTCGTGCTTTTACTCTCTTCCTCACAATGCAGTGTAATCAAATATCATGGAACGACATCACCCTTCGTGCTTTACACTCTTCCTCACTATGCAATGTAATCAAATATCATGGCACGACATCAACCTTCGTGCTTATAATCAATGTAAATCATGGCAAGACATTAACCTTTGTGCTTATAATCAATATGAATCGTGGCACGACATCACCCTTCGTGCTTTACACTCTTCCTCACTATGCAATGTAATCAAATATCATGGCACGACATCACACTTCATGCTTTACACTCTTCCTCACCAAACAATGACAGATATAATGGCAAGGAGTACAACATAGTGAAATATACAGTTCAAACCACCCGACAAGGGGAAAACATCAATTAATAACTCAATAAATGTCCGGCAAGGGTGTCAGCTATAACCAATCAACTCAATATATATACTGTATTCTTGGATCCTCAATTGAACCAACATTTCATAATCTCTACAACCAGTACATCAACCACAATCAACTTCTCAAGTAGAGGCAATTACATAATATGATGAACATTGAAGAAATAACTGAATTTTATCAAAATAGACTCACGGGAATGCTTGACTCACAATGTATAGGTACTCGTAACCTCACCTATATATTGAACATGATAAACGCATAACACATAACATACAATACCTAATCCCTCACCAAGGTTAGGCAAGACACTTACCCCGGTCAAAAGTATAGCAATCAACCCTCTAAGACCGTCTTTCTTTTATAATCCGACTCCGAAACAACGATATCTAGGCATGATTTAATTCAATAATATCAATAAAGACTCAATAATACGATCCCATATCCTAGATATTCAATTTATAGCATTCTTCCAAAAATACCAAAATTCGACCCCAGGCCCGCTTGGTCCAAACACGAGGCTCAGACCAAAACCCGATCACCCATACCACCACGAGTTAGAATATATAATTTGTTTTGAAATCCGACCCCAAAATGGGGTTGAATTACCCAAAATTCCCAAAAACCTAACTCTACCCAAAACCCCTAATTTCTACTTTGATTTCATGTTTTTAGGCCTAGAATCTAGTGATTAGTTGATTAAAGTAATAGAAAATGATGTTAAGAACACTTACCTATGGAGTTATGGAGGTTGGAGGGCTTGAATTTCGTCTATGGAGGTTTGGGGAAGAAGGAGGAAGTGAGAAAAGGGTGAAATCCTGCAATGGGTCTATTTTGGAGTTAATAAAATCACTGGGGAAAATAACTCTATGCGTTCGCAGCCTATTGATCGCGTTTGCACATGTTTGACCAAACAGACCTATGTGTTCGCAGGGCAATAGCTGCGTTCGCACAGGTCAAATACCCCTCCCCCACCCAGGTCCTACCTTACCTAGTGTGGATGCACCCCCCTTCCCGTGTTCGCACTGCCCCGCCTAAACTACCCTCTGTGTTCGCACCTGTTAGAGTGCGTTCGCACTGCTTTGACCCCACAACCCTCCGTGATCGCACCTGCTAGAGTGCGTTCGCATACCACAATTAGCCCAGCTCCCCCAGACCCCACTTTACTCAATGTGTTCGCATCCTAAGTGGTGCGTTTGGATAGAGTAAACACCTGGACACCAACAACTCATCAAAACACCAGATTTTTCTAACACTTTTACCCCCCATTAGCTACCCGAAACTCACCCGAGCCCTCGGGTCTCAAAACCAAAAACATACCCAACTCCCAAATCATCCTACGGACTTGTTCAAGCTTTTAAATCACAAAATTATCATCAAAAACAAGGAATTAAACCTTAAAACTCATAGAATTTTCATAAAACTTCATAAAGCTTAATTATTCCAATTTTGATCCGAAACACGTCATTCCAAGTCCGTTTTACACTAAACTTCACAGATAAGTCACATAATATATAATAAACCTGTTTCAGTCTCCGGAACCATAATACGGGTCCGGTAACACGGTTTTCACATAATTATTCATTTTCAAAATCCTATATTATTTTCATAATACAATTTTCTTTAAAAATTTATTTCTCGGGCTTGGGACCTCGGAATTCGATTCCGGGCATACGCCCAAGTCCCATATTTTTCTACAGACCCTCTGGGACCGTCAAATCACGGGTCCGAGTCCACTTATCAAAAATGTTGACCAAAGTCAACTTTATCCATTTAATTATCATAAAATTCCATTTTCATCAAATTTCAACATACAGACTTCCCGGCTACACGCCCGGGCTGCGCACACATATTGAGGTGAGACTAATAGAGGCTTTCGAGGCCTCGGAATACAGATTTAGCTAGAATTACTTAGGATGACCTTTTGGGTCATCACAACGTGTTTGTCGTGTGCTCAAAAACAACAAGTGCACTCCATCGTGGCTTGTTCAAGATAAATCCATAAACGTCCTAATTAATCTTAAAAACTAAAATGCTCCTTCAAAAACAGAAAAAATAAGGGATAATCGAACGTTGCTTCAAGTAGGTACTATAAACTGTCATGACCAATAATCTTGACTACGTAATCTACACTCGGGCGCGATAACTCATGTCCCCGTCTTAAACTTCAAATCATAATAAAATTGCGCGTTGCAATTATGGGTGCATTTCATATGGCGTAATTGTAACACGTCCAAAAGCATAACAAGTGCACATTTCTCGTGACTTTTTTTCAAGATTAATCCATATTATCAAAAGTGGCTATATTTCAAAGAGTTTTAAATTAAAGCGCGTAAATAATCGGATAATTTAGGCCAAATAAGAATAGTTAAGCGGCCGTGCTAGAACCACGGAACTTGGGAATGCCTAACACCTTCTCCCGGGTTAACAGAATTCCTTACCTGGATTTTTAGTTCGCAGACAACTTAAAATAGAGTCTAAACTTCCTCGGTTTGGGATTTCAATGAACAGTGTCCCGGAACATCGTCAAAATTCCGGGTGGCGAATCTGAAATAATAATAAATCCCAAATCCGAATAATGTCACTTAAAGTGGAAAAACTCCCTTATTACCCTTCATTAATTTCGCGGGTAGTGAAAAATAGCTCTGGCGACTCTGCTGGGGGCTGCAATCCCAGAATCTCTGGTTCAGGGTTCAAGAATTCGAGCTTAGAATAAACTGTTATATTTTGGATTTCCTTATTTGATTTTATGTGTTTAAACCCGATGTGCTAATTGCCGCATTTATCGCTTTGATATTATTTGAACTGCGTATAAAGTTGTGCCGAAACCCTTCTTCTCTCTGAGTCTTCTAAATCATCTGGGAAGTGTGAACTTCATGTGACTTTTTTTCTCTTAGAGTCATCCAAATTTTAGAACGAGGTACGGACAAGTTGCAAAGCCGATGAAGCTTCTATATTCCTGGTACGCTGCCCCGACCTCGGCTCGAGCTGTCCGCTCGGGTAAGCCTTGTCTAGAACAAAACCCCAGGGTATAAACCTAGTATGACATAGCCTCATGCCGGATCCCTAGTAGGAACATTTACTTGCATCACATTCATTTGACTTAGGGGACACAACACAGGGGTTGGGTCAATCTAGGACAGGTGAACCCAAAATGAAAGACTATCCCGGTGCATCCTATTTGCTATTTGTACAATATTTTGTTATGGTTTGTTTGTTGACCGACTATATATATAAAAAATGAAATAAACAACAAAAGGGGAAGAAAAGAAAAGAGACGACCAAAAAAAAAAACAAGAGAGGAATAGAATAGGAGATTTAGCCGATTTTTGAAAAACCCGATATTCGAGAACATCCCGAAACTCTACCAAAATTTCTGAAAATAGTATTTCAAAATAAAGTAAGTAGGTGCATATTTTTTCAAAATTGTGTCGAGATTTCCCGAACTACGCACTGTTTGATTCTCACCGGATGTGAGATACGTAGGCAGCCCTCATCGGGTCCAACCTTATTTTCAAAACCAAGACAGAAAACACGGTCGCAAAATTAGGTGATGTTGTTCTTGCCTAAAATAGCCAATTGTCCCAACGGGACGCCGGAAGGCTATTTTTGCAAAAATAGTCACTTATAGTATTTTCGAAAAAAATTCAGCCCAATTAGCGAGCACAACCCTAAAAGCTTCCTACCCGAAGTGTTGAGGGGCCGTAGACAGTCCATTTCTTTTTTAAAATTACAAAACATTTGCAAAAATGACACTTTTTTTAGTCAAAACCTTGTTTGACTTTGTTTTCTTAATCAAAACATTCAAACAAATGTGCAGGATGAATACAGTTGAAAACACTCCCTTTAGGGTTGTCGAGGAAATTCCCGTGGGACTCCATATGTGGTGGAGTGACCTGGGGGGAGTTAGTAGAAAGTTTGCCGTAAAAGCTTTGGGAGGACTCACTGGCCTTCTAAAAATCAAGCCGAGGTTGGATATCGTCGAAGCTTTAGTGTCATTTTGGGACCCGGCCCACAACGTGTTCCACTTTTCAGGCTTTGAGTTGACACCCACGCTAGAGGAAATAGCGGGGTATGCTGGTCTCAGTGACAATCTTAGAAGTCGGTATCCGGTGGCACCTAGGGCAGTAACTCCACACAAGTTCTTGGATCTTTTGAACATTAGTCGTGACACTCAAGACATACACATGGCTGAAGGTTTCTGCACTTTTTATTTTCTGTACAAATGGTATGGAGATCCTCGAGGCTATGAAGCTGAAAATACTGGTCTGACTCACCACAAGAATAGGTCTAAATGGGAAGCCCGCAGGGGGTTAGCTTTTATGGTAGCATTCCTGGGCACTTTAATCTGCCCCCGAGATGACGAACTGATAGACATCGGACTGGTAGGGATGGCGGATTTCATGACAAAAAAGAATAATGGCACTCTTATACCAATGATCTTAGCCGAAATTTACCGTTCCTTAACAATTTGCCAGTTAGGGGGAAAGTTCTTTGAAGGGTGCAACCTGCTCCTACAGATTTGGATGATCGAGCACCTCTCTTTATCGCCCAGGTTACATGAACTATGGCTTAACCGGTATGAATTATATTGAAGAACACAATACTCGGGTAGAAGGCCACAAATTTCCTGAGGGCACAGAAGCTTGGCACTCACATTTGAGTTCATTGACTGCCGACCGAATCGAGTGGACTTTCGGACGGCTCCCTGTCGGCGAGGTTATCAATATGTCCGCTGAAGTGTGCTATCTCTTCTTAATGGGTCTGCGAAGTATCCAGCCATATGCCCCACATCTGGTCTTACGACAATTGGGTAGACAACAAGTCATTCCACATGATGAGGACTTAAGCCAACAAGCCATTGAGTTGTGTCCGAGAGCTACATTTCCGAAAAACAGGGTCCGTCAGATTTGGAACCAGTGCAGATTCTTAGAGCCTCAGACTCGGGTAAGAAACTTATCTCAAGGGGAAGTAGAGCCAGACTATATTTTTTGGTATGGTAGAAGAGGCCGAGAGCACCAAGAACCAGAGCGACCTGCGAAAAGACCTCACGTACAACATTTTACTGAGCAAACACAAGAACATTGGGGTTGGCTAGAAAAGGAAAACAACTACCGGGCCACAATAAGTAAACTGGAGGCCTAGATCCGAGAACTAAAATTTGAAAACACTTTACAAACTGTTGCGGCCGAAGGGGAAAGAAACAGGCTGAACAAAGAAAATGAAGCCCTCAGGGCTCAAATTTAGAAAATGAGGATAGCCATTGAAAACCCCGAAAGAAGTAGAGCCGACGAAAGACTTGTCACCAGTCTCAGGAAAAAGTTGTGTAGCTATGGTGATGATTTGGACAAAGCCGAGGAAGATTTGACCCGAGCTCGAGCAAAATTGGCAAAGAATGCCGAAGAAAAGGCAGAATTCGTGCAAATATTGAAGAGAAAGCACGACCAAGAAGTTCTGGGTTTGAAAGAAAGAATGGCCACCTTTGTAAACGAGATGGCCAAACAAGCACAAAGGTTTAAGGCAGAAAGAGAACAGTGTTATGACATGATAACCCAGTTGGAAGAAGAATTGTAACAATAGCAAAAGCAGACTCACAAAGACGCCCAGGCTTTAGAGGCGAGATCTCAGCAGATCGGGCGTCTACTTAAGGAGAAAGGTATTATCAGACAAAGGGTCCGGGAGATAGCTGATTACATTGTCACCAAATGCCAGGAATGAGAAGACATGACTCGGACCACCTTCTTCTCAGCGGTAATGATCTTCGTCCACAAGTTAATGAACAACCTCTACCGCCTCCAATAAGATAAAGCACGCAGGCTCGTGGCAAGGCCGAACGATGCCCCACGGGTGCCTGAAGCAATGGAAGCACTGATGTATTTTTGACATTTCTCGAGTCTGTATTTTATTTTCCTGTTGTAGTCCTGTCCAAGTCCACTTGGTGGTACACAAATTGCTAACCTACCCCGGTTTTCCACCCATCCAACAAAAGCAGAGGAAATTTAAAACAGACATGAGTGACAAAATCAAAGAAGAGGTCACTAAATAATTAAAAGCGGGAGTGATCCGGGTGGTCCAATACACCACTTGGCTGGCCAATGTGGTTCCAGTACCTAAAAAGGACGGAAAGGTCAGAGTATGTGTCGACTATCGAGACTTGAATAAAGTGAGCCCTAAAGATAACTTTCCACTACCAAACATACATATCCTGGTTGACAATTGTTCCAAGCATGAGGTACAGTCTTTCGTGGATTATTATGCTGGATACCACCAGGTACTGATGGATGAAGAAGATGCAGAAAAGTCGGCTTTTACTACGCCCTGGGGCACCTATTGTTACCGAGTCATGCCGTTTGGCCTAAAGAACACCGGGGCAACATACATGAGAGCCATGACCGCCATTTTCCACGACATGATGCATCGGGAGATTGAGGTATACGTGGATGATGTGATTATTAAATCTAGGACGCAAGATGACCATGTCTAGCATTTGAGGAAATTCTTCGAACGCCTGCGTAAGTATGATCTGAAACTAAAGCCGACCAAGTGTGCCTTCGGAGTTCCATCTGGGAAATTACTGGGGTTTATAGTCAGCCGACGGGGCATCGAGCTAGACTCGACAAAGATAAAATATATTCGGGATCTCCCTCCACCAAGAACGAGAAGGAGGTCATGAGCCTGTTGGGTAGATTGAATTACATCAGCAGGTTCATCGCTCAGTTGACGCCCACTTGTGAGCCTATATTCAAGCTGTTGAAAAAAGATGCAGCCATCAAATGGACGGACGAATGCCAGAATGCTTTCGACAAGATCAAAGAATATTTGTCGAACCCGCCAGTGCTAGCCCCACCAGAACCAGGAAGGCCTTTGTTCTTATATCTGACGGTATTGGAAAATTCCTTCGGGTGTGTTCTCGGGAAACATGACGCAACCGAGAAGAAATAACCTGCCATATATTACTTGAGCAAGAAGTTCACGAGCTACAAAGCCAAGTATATGTTGTTGGAAAGAACGTGTTGCGCTCTAACTTGGGTCGCTCAGAAACTCCGACATTATTTATTGGCTTATACCACCTACCTCATCACTAGGTTGGACCCTTTGAAGTACATATTCCAAAAGCCAATGCCCACCGGGAGATTAGCTAAGTGGAAGATTCTGCTCACTGAATTCGACATAGTCTATGTCACTCGCACGACAATGAAGGCCCAGGTTTTGGAAGATCACTTGGAAGAAAATCTTGTTGATGACGACTACCAACCCCTAAGTACATACTTCCCAGATGAAGAGGTAAACTAGGTCGAGATAACTTCTGAGGACGTCAACACTTGGAAAATGTTCTTTGATGGAGTCGTAAATGCAAAAGGTGTTGGGATCGGGGAAATCTTGATTTCACCCACGGGATAACACTATCCTGCCACAACCCGCCTTCGGTTATTTTGTACAAACAATACTGCCAAACACGAAGCTTGTTTAATGGGTATGAACATGGCCATCGACATGGATGTAGAAGATTTATCGATCATGGGAGATTCAGATTTGATCATCAAGAAGGCTCAAGGGGAGTGGGAAACTGGGGATGTTAAGCTCCTTCTATACAGATAACATGTGGAAGATCTTAGCAAACGAATCAAAGCTATCGAGTTCGGATATATTCCTCGGTGCCACAACGAGCTAGTCGATGCACTAGCTACTCTAGCGGCAATCCTGCCATATCCGGGTAATGTTCACATCGACCCGTTAGAAATTCAAATCAAGGAAAGGCATGGTTATTGCAACACGGTCGAAGTAGATCCCGATATCCAACCATGGTATCACGATATCAAAAGATTCTTGAAAACAAAAGAATATCCAGAGCAGGCCAGTGGGGACCAAAAGAGAACAATCCGTAGACTCGCCAGTAGTTTCTTCCTAAGTAGGGAAGTACTGTATAAGAGAACTCCCGATCTGAATCTATTAAGATGCATAGACTCCAGAGAAGCCGAAAAGATTATGAACGAGGTGCATTCAGGAGTATGCGGTTCCCACATGAACGAATATGTCCTAGCAAAGAGAATCTTGCGAGCCGGGTATTATTGGATGACCATGGAGAAAGATTGTTTTAGCTTTGTTCGAAAATGCTACAAGTGTCAAATACACGGTGATTTGATTCATGCACCACCATTAGAATTGCATCCTATGTCAGCACCTTGGTCGTTTGTTGCCTAGGGGATAGATGTCATCGGGTCGATCGAGCTGAGGGCTTCAAACGGGCACATATTTATTTTGGTCGATATCGACTATTTCACAAAGTGGGTCGAGGCCGTCACATTCAAAGTTGTCACCAAGAAGGCAGTGGTGGATTTTGTGCACTATAATATCATCTGTCGTTTTGGTATCCCAAAGACTATCATTACCGATAATGCCGCGAATCTAAACAGTAACTTGATGAGGGAGGTATGTGAACAGTTCCAAATCACACACCACAATTCCATCCCTTACCGGCCAAAAGCCAATGGCGCCGTTGAAGCGGGAAACAAAAATATTAAGAAAATCCTCAGGAAAATGATTCAAACTTCCAGGCAATGGCACGAGAAATTGCCTTTCGCATTACTAGGATATCACATGTCAGTGCGCACGTCGGTTGGAGCTACTCCTTATCTACTGGTTTATGGCACTGAAGCTATAATACCCGCATAAGTTGAAATTCCCTCCCTTCAGATTATTGTCGAAGTAGAAATTGAGGATGACGAATGGGTCAAAACCTGATTAGAGCAATTAACGCTGATCGATGAGCAAAGGATGGCCGCTGTTTGCCACAGGCAGTTGTACCAACAAATAATGGCCCCCGCCTACAACAAGAAAGTGCGGCCTAGGAACTTTGAAGTAGGGAAACTTGTGTTAAGACGTATCCTCCCACACCACGAAGAGGTGAAAGGAAAATTCGCCCCGAATTGGAAGGGTACGTACATCATAAGGAAATTGCTTCCGAAAGGAGCATTGTACTTAGGAGACATCGAAGGAAATGACCCCGAAACGACTGTCAATGTAGATGCAGTCAAAAGGTATAATGTCTGACCTTTTCCGTGATGACGACGCTGACGATCGAAATGACGAAGGATTTCCATTCATGTTACCCCAAACACTATCATTTTTGTAAACCCTTTTAGTCGGTTATTCTTTCTTGACAACCCTCCTTGGAGTTTGAAGAAAGAAAAGAGAAAAAAAAGAGAAGAAAGAAAAAATCAAAAGAAATCAAAAGCAAAAGAAAAACCAAAAAAAAACCAAAAAGCCTGAACTACGTCTGACTTGATTCCAAAAGGATACGTAGGCAACCTCTCCCTGGGGTTCAGTCACACCAAAAATAAAAATCCACATTTCCCCAAGAGTTTAAACTGGGGCAAGTGTTGAGATGCGGCAATGATTCGCCTGAAAGTTCCAAGGTTGTAATTCAATACAAATTCTTTTTATCCCAAATCCTAGTCAGGTCCTTCCGATTGATCGGCAAAGAAAAGCCAGAATGGGAAGATACATCTATTTGGACCTCATACAAGCAATGAGAGAAATTAAAATGAGAGAGTCTTACCGGTGAAAACCTACACGGGAACCATAAGGTGACGGTGAGTAGAGAAATTAAAAATGAGAGTCTTGTTGGTGAAAACTCGCAAAGAGAACTACAGGGCGATGGCGAGAAGAGAAATGAGAGAGGTTAGCTGGTGAAAACCCGAAAAGGGCACTTCTAATCGAAAAGAGGATGATTGGTCACTGATATCGACATGGTCTGGGGGCAAGGTTTCTCAACATTGAGTTAAAAGTCGTGACGAATTTTCGAGAGTCAGGTGGTTTATATAGATCAGGCATCCAGTCCAAGACACATGTCATGTTCATTGGAAGCCGCGTGCACTCCAGATAAGTCCTTTTTCTCTCCACAAAAGGGATATTTCTTGCCAAAATTCATTGTCTCCGTTTCTTTGTTATTTTCTTTCAATCCCTTTCAGTCTGACTCTATTTTTAAGGCAAAACAAAGAAATGATGGCAAAACTGACTTACAGGGGTCTCGTTTGATGCAAGCCAATATGCAAAGGGCATCGAGCCTAGTCAGGGGCATCAAGTCGATCTCAACTGGCCATAGCGGCCGATGCTTCAAACTCAAAAACCCTCTAAAGGAGAAAATCAAATTGAAGTGCCTATAAAGGTGAATGAAGGGAAAGGTTAAGTCCCACGTGGCCAACCCTCTCGGCGAGGTTTGAAAACCCGAAATATTCCAAACGCCCTAAAGTTAAAGTTGGAAGGAAAGTCAGAAACGAAAAGCCAATAAAGGCAAAATAAAGTTGGAAAGGTTAAGTCCCACGCGACTAACCGTTGCAGCAGAATTTGAGGGGGCCAAAATTTCCTCGATACTCTTGAAATCCAAAAGAAAAAGCAAGTGAAAGGCCTACAAAGGAAAAGTAAAGCCGAATATTGGGTCTTACGTGACCGATCGCCATGATAAAACCTGGAAAGCTAAGGTCCCGGGGATTAGAGATGAAACCCAATCCACAACCAGCAAGCAAGCAAGCAGGCGGTTGAGATCTTCGTCAACAGAGCTGAGATCAAACAGTTGAAATAATCAAGGCCGCAAAACCAACCACTGTTTCAAACTAACAAATTGTTCTTTGTTGAAATAAGAAACAGGTGCAACTCAAAAGCAACTGTGCAAAAAGCAAGTGCAACCAAGAGAAAAGGCGCAAGAGCTAGAGGCAGCTCTGCAGCAACAACTCCAAAAAGGAAGTTTTCTCCAAAATCCTTTTCCGCATTTATTCAAAAATAAAATGTTGAAAATAGCTCAAATATGAAGTGGTATAGGGTCTCCAGACCTTAACTACACCTTTTCTGACATAGGAGTACACGTTCCCTAGTCGATGCCAATTAAGGGTATACATTCCCTAATTGATGTTTTCTTTTCCAATTAAGGGTATACATTCCCTAGTTAATTTCCTTTTCCCGACATGGGTGCACGTGCTCCTTAATCGATGCCAATTAAGGGTATACATTCCCTAATTGATGATTTCCTTTCCAATTAAGGGTATACATTCCCTAATTGATGTTTTCTTATCCAACTAAGGGTATGCATTCCCTAATTGATGATTTCCTTTCCAATTAAGGGTATACATTCCCTAACTGATAATTTCCTTTCCAATTAAGGGTATACATTCCCTAATTGACGTTTTCTTTTCCAATTAAGGGTATATATTCCCTAATTGATTTTCTTTTCCCGACATGGGTGTACACGCCCCCTAGTCGATGCCAACTAAGGGTATACATTCCCTAATTGACGTTTTCTTTTCCAATTAAGGGTATATATTCCCTAATTGATTTTCTTTTCCCGACATGGGTGTACACGCTCCCTAGTCGATGCCAACTAAGGGTATACATTCCCTAATTGATATTTTCTTATCCAATTAAGGGTATACATTCCCTAATTGATGATTTCCTTTTCCAATTAAGGGTATACATTCTCTAGTTGATGTTTTCTTTTTCCAATTAAGGGTATACATTCCCTAATTGATTTTTTTCCCGACATGGGCATACGCTCCCTAGTCGATGCCAATTAATTCCCTAATTGATGTTTTTTTCCAATTAAGGACATACATTCCCTAATTGAAGCTTTCTTTTTCCAATTAAGGGTATACATTCCCTAATTGATATTTTCTTTCCCAATTAAGGGTATACATTCCCTGATTGATGCTTTACTATTCCAATTAAGGGTATACATTCCCTAATTGATATTTTCTTTCCCAATTAAGGGTATACATTCCCTGATTGATGCTTTACTATTCCAATTAAGGGTATACATTCCCTAATTGATTTCTTCCCCAGCATAGGGTATGCAATACCTAGTTGATTTCATTTTTGCCACCCCCGGTGGATCTTGCTTTGAGATATAGGGTATCCGCTCCCTAGTCTGCAATAACTCCGGGTGCACTGCTCCCGGCTTTTCACCACTTTCAAAAACAAGATAGTGTAGATTTCCTTACAATAACTCACGAAATTTTCCTAGTATGAAAACTGGGGCAGAAAATTTCATTCGTTCGTTTTAATCTTTGTACAGATTACATTTTTAGGACATTGGAACCCGAGATGACCAAAAGAAGGAATTTCGATCCAAAATAACAAAAGAGGAAAAAAAAGGTTGAATCCAAAGTACAGAAGCGGAAAAGATGTGGACCGCTCAAGACAAGACTGAAGTCTCAAGCGTTGCATGTCCCTTCTTGATCCGAAATGCTAAAGAAGATTGAACCAGCGCCTACAACTAACAAGCATCGAGGTCCAGATCAAGTCTGTATAAAAGCAGCCAAGATTCAAGATCAGGCATTCAGCAGACTAATAGATAGGACTCTTGTAATTCATAGTTGATAGGTTTTTGATTAGTCTTTTTCATTTTTCGTTGCTTAGGTGTAATAAGGAGCTCAGCAACAGTAATAGCAGCAACCGCAGTGAAGCCACAGTTACCCGTTAGTCCCAGCTACCAAAACTTCCAGAACTACACTGACCTGATTCCTTTATAGCCAAGGATATGTAGGCAACCTTTGAAGCATGGTTCGGTCAAATGTTTCAAAAAGCGCTTCACATGGAGTATGCAAACGGGTGAAAGTCGTTTATGGCAGCTCACTTTATCTTTGCCCGAAAACTCGTCATGTTTTCGAGCGAAGAGGGGCAGTTGTGAGTATGTGATTTTTTACTTACCATATATTCCTACAAAATTCATTAAATTATTAAGTATTATAATTTCTATTGAATTTCACTGCTATTTGTGAATTAATTTTGCATGGCATAACCATAATTTGCCTTCTTAATGTTTGTGAATAATTTAAGGTTGCAAATATTACAAGTATTAATTCATAATTTCACCTTTAATCCACAATCAACAAAGTTTTCCTTTTAATCAGGTAAAAAATAGAATCAGAGCTAATTAACACGTATCTGTAACTAATTGAAGTACGTAATAACGAAAATATGATTCTTTGGCATAATATGGATTTAATTGACAATTGGTTAATTTAATCTTTCTTCCAAACCAAATTGCCAATTTATTAGGAGTAAATTAAGTGGTGTTACTCTTAATTAATTAATTTATTTATAATTAGACAAAAATTAAGTCAAAGTTAATTATTACATTTTTGTTAAGTTCAAACTTAATTAATTAATTATAAGAATAATAAAACAGGACCTAGGCTAAGCCTGCCCATGCCCAAATCATTTCTCTACAACACACAAAACAACCCAGCCCGAACCCCTCACCCGGTCTGCCCAGCCCCAATACAAATCGACCCCGTTTTGCCCCCTTCAATCCCTAGCCGTTGGATCTCACTGATCCAACGGTCCTAAACCCCACAACCCAATAATATTTAACTGTTCCTAAGACCTAACCCCCCCCCCATTCAGCTATAAGTCTAATACCCTACCCCCCTTTCGTCTCTCTCCCTTCTCCCTTAGAGACCAGCCGGAACCACCGTAGTTCCACCTCTCCCCCGCCGTGCTCTGCCAGCTGGAAATCGCCTCTGGCGGCGGAGCTTCTCCAATCTACCCAAATTTTTAACCAGGTGATCTCCATGGTCTCCTCAGTCACCTCTCATTGTTGGTTTCATCAAAAACCCATTCAATCCCACCCAATTTCAAATCTACAAAACCCGAAATGCTAACCTTCTTCTACAAGACGACTCGAAGACTTCTAATGGATCTAACCTACACGAATCAATAGCTCTCAACGAGGGCTATTTATTTCTGTGGGTTTGAGTTATTTTCAACCCCGCCGGAATCAGGCCGAGGTCCGGCCCCCCCCTATTTGCCGGCCAAACCTTTTTTTTACGGGTATTCCCTCTCTCCTTTCTATGTATTTATTATATCTTTTGATTAACAGCATGAACATGTCGTAATCTAATCACTGCCTTCCTATTAGTATATCACTGTTTCAATGCTATTTTTGTTTAAGTTTTCCCTGTTTTTATTATTTGTATTAATTTGTCCTCACTTATTTTGTTCTTAAGCCAGAAACTGTAAATCGTTTGATAATCACTGTTTAGGTCTAGAGTTCTCTGCTTTTACATTGTTCTCTCATACTTGTTATATGTGTGATGATTCTGTTTTGTTTAATCCTGCCCAATACTTAGTAATACTATATCTTGACGATCAGGCCTAGTTTAGTTGGATTCATCACTATGTACATTATGTCTTCAATCTCCTGCCTTGTATTGATTAAGCAAATTTGTCAATATGTCATGTTAATGATCATGTTAGAATTTACTGTTCTTTTCCTTAAGACATGAGTGTTTGCATTGATTAATTGTTTAGTAATCCATTTGAATGCTTCAAAATTAGGTTAATTAGGCTAATACTTAGTTCTAAAAACAGTGTTTGATCATGGTTTAACCTGGACTTATCAAGACTAATTTAGTTAATAATAATTTCCTATACTCACTTTTTTTATAGGTTAACCTAGTCTAATAGTCTCTTAAGTAATTAACTAAAAAAATCTGTTTAGGATAATTAATTTAGGTTTCATTAACCAAAACAAATCATTTAACCTAAGTTAAGAAATATGGGTTGACTAACTTTAACGCCTAATTAAACTGATTAATTAGTTAATTTAAACCTCTTAATAATTGGCTAAATCTCTGATTTTAGGTAATCAAATTAAATTAACTTAACTATATCATTTAGCTTAAGTTTAAGGATTAAATTGATTGACCTACTTTAATTAATTAACTTAAACAAAGGTAATTAGTATGAAACTAACTCTAAACTCCTAATCAATTAACCTTTAACTAATTGACCTAATCTTAGTTAAGAACAACTAGTAGTCACCTAAAGGACAAAATTAGTGTTAGTTAACTGAAGTTAAGTAGCAACCCAAGTGGTTAACCTTGATTACCCAATGGTAAATTCAGGGACTCCAAAGGGTACAATAGGTAATGTAGACTTAGGGAAGCATATTTTTTAAGGGTAGAAAGGTCTTTAATAGGTAAGAATATTGTAGAATAGGGGCAGCTGTCTAAAACGATAAGGTTGAAAGCTGTCCTATGTACTATTATGTACTATTGACCGCTTTTTTAATTGGGAATATTCTAAAAAGATACCCCATTCCCAAATACCTATAAAGAGACTCTCTTTTTACATGTTCTGGACTTTTTTGGGGGGCCTGCTGAAAAGTCTGAGTATATAATTTTCACACACACACACATATACCACTCTGAAAATACAGGAAAAGGCTAAAAATAGAAAAAATAGAGCAGTAGTTACTGGAAACAAAAGTCAGTAGAGAAAAAGAGAAATCTGGTCATCCTTTTAAAAAAAATATCAGTGTTGCTTTGGATTCCAAGTTCTCTTCCATTTCTTCCTGGGTTTCTTTGGTTTTCTGTGGCTATTCCTGAGCATCTCTTCTTCTGTTGTTTCTTATCCACACTTGACCTTTATTTGGTCAAGTCCTTTGCTGTTTTTTCCTCTTTGAAGGTATATAACAGTGGACCTTCATATAAAATTGATTGTGCTGAAATTGGTAATTCGTTTTATGTTTTTTTTCTTTTTGTTTCAAGATTGTATAAATTTGAATCTTCTTCTTCTTTATTCTTCATATATAAAAATCTGAAATAAGGTTGTTATTACGCTAGTGACAAGTCTGAACGTGTGTGTGTTAACTTCTGGATTCTTGAAATCAGTTCGATCGTTTCTAAGTTTTTTTGTTAATTTCAAAATGCATTTAGCATTTATTAGTTAGATTTTAGTTTTCATATTTGTTTAGCATATTATCAGAATAATCTGCACTTGGGTAGATGCGTTCGCTTCTTTAGTAATCAAACTCACCCCATGATGAGTGCAGAAATATTGGTACGGTTGGCTGAAGTCTACCCTTCAAAAGGGCACAAAGCATGTAGTTAAAAGGGCATTAGAGTTGAAGAATCTGAACCTTTGAATGGTCAGATTCATCCTCTAAAAATGCCTAAATAATCAAAGTTTCTATATAGTTAGAATTATGTTAGTGGTAGCACTTGGGTAGATGAATCTGACTTCTTAATAGTCAAATTCACCCCTCGGTAGTGCATAAACAGCAACTTAGTATGCTTAAAATCACCCTTTATGGGTATAAAGTAGATGATCAAAGGCTCCTTAGAGGAAAGAATCTGAATCCCCAATACGATCAGATTTATTCTCTAAACACATGCCTAAATAATCAAAGTCAAAGAATAAGCATGGATCGAAGGTCCAAGTCATAACAACGACAGTCTAGTTTGAGTTTGATCCATTCATGATCATATTCATGCCAAACGAATACATAAACGATTTTGTCTTTGGAACAGACAAATACAAGCACCAGCGGAATTGGAATTAACCCGTTCATGATCAGTTTGGTTTCGATGGATGCATAACACCTGATGAGTTGGGGTGTCCTATATATTACAAAGGGAAAGCTTAAACGAGAGGCCTCAAGGAAGCTTCAAGTCAGTAGATTAGTTAGATTTTATTTTTATTTTAGTGTCATTCATTTGAAAAAATGTAATAGCAGCAGTTAAGTTATAATTTTCCTTTATATTGATTTGTTGATTCTAATTTGTAATGTAATTTAAGACTGTACACTACTAAGTTAATATTCAGATGCATTTTTATCCTACTGATCTGAAACTCTTGGAAATGGGCTAGTTTTGTTAAACTGGCCCATCAGGGCTCGAATCAATCTGGTCCCCAGGCTGTTGGGATTGAAGGGGTCTAAAAACCCATAAGTCTCAAGGTTATACTTTCATTTAGTAATTATAGTAATTGGGACTGTTAGTACATGATCAGAATCAAAAAATTTACTTTGTACAATCTCAGTGAAAAGATGAGTTCGTCTAAGACTCCATTTTTTTAGATTCTTGTGATTTACCAGATTTATTTTCTTTCGTCTCTGATGAGTTTCAAAAGATACAAATATAAATCTGCTAGTCAATAATATTTCGTGTAAACCTGTATCCAAATCAAGCTCTTAGTAAATATTTACTAAGATTCTAAAAAAAATAATCGTTCCAGATTCAATGACTTTACAAATATACAAATAAGAATTTGTGGCCCCAACATGTTCAATTCATTTCGTATCCTTAAACTTTCTGAATTTACAGCAACAATAGATATATAAATGCTATCGAACAAGACTCGATGCATATGAAATTAAATAACATGAATTCAGGCCATTTGAAATTGGTAAAACTATTCAATCAATGACCTGTTATAGTTGAATGTGTCAATTTGACTTTTCTTTGAATATGTGACCTGTAAATTAGTAATTTTAGAGCCTTCCATGTTAGCATATTTTAATTACGTCACAAAGCTTTACTCTTCTTGCAAAAATAGACTAAAACTAGGATATGGCCAAAGGGTTAATTCAATTATGGGGCTAAAATGTGGTCATAGCCCAAATACTTGCCTTTAAGATAATGAATCCAATTTTAGATGATTTTATCCCATAGGCTAAGGATACTCCCTTTAGATTAAAATTACAAAACCTAGTGAAAAACCAAATATTATTCCAAAACTACCATAATACACACTCGGGAGTGGCAACTCATGCCCCCGACCCTCAACTTCAAACATTAATAAAATGTACATAGCAACTACGAGTGCATTTCATGTGACGTGTTTGCCGTGTGCTCAAAAACAACAAGTGCACGCCATCGTGACTTGTTCAAGATAAATCCATAAACGTCCTAATTAATCTTAAAAACTAAAACGCTCCTTCAAAAACAGGAAACATAAGGGATAATCGAACGTTTTTCAAGTAGGTACTATAAACTGTCATGACCAATAATCTTGACTACCTAATCTACACTCGGGCGCGACAACTCATGTCCCCGTCTTAAACTTCAAATCATAATAAAATTGCGCGTTTCAATTACGGGTGCATTTCATGTGGCGTAATTGTAACACGTCCAAAAGCATAACAAGTGCACATTTCTCGTGACTTTTTTTCAAGATTAATCCATACTATCAAAAGCGGCTATATTTCAAAGAGTTTTAAATTAAAGCGCGTAAATAATCGGATAATTTAGGCCAAATAAGAATAGTTAAGCGACCGTGCTAGAATCACGGAACTCGGGAATGCCTAACACCTTCTCCCGGGTTAACAGAATTCCTTACCTGGATTTCTAGTTCGCAGACAACTTAAAACAGAGTCTAAACTTCCTCGGTTTGGTATTTCAATAAACGGTGTCCCGGAACATCGTCGAAAATCCGAATGGCGACTCTGAAATAATAATAAATCTCAAATCCGAATAATATCACTTAAATTGGAAAAAATTCCCTTATTACCCTTTATTAATTCCGCGCGTAGTGAAAAAGAAGGTGTGACATTGGATAGTGCAAAAAAATTAAAGCCTTATAGTACAGTTGTTTGCCGTGGAATTGTATCCAGAAATAAGTACTTTCCCCCTTCAAAAGATATTTATGTTTTCTCTTCATTGTGAAGTTTCAAAAATTATCAAGTGAAAATGAATTCTAGTCCAGATACAGATGGGATGTACTCATAACAAGTGAGAATGAATCCCAGTTCACCGATGTTGCACGTGTTTCTCAATAAATGGGAGTCAAACTCGGCTACTATTTGTTTAGAAGATTGCAATTCGGAAAAACAAAATCTAAAATATATGACCGACATAATTTTGCCACGAGACTTCCTTGGTGAGCCTGATCTAGCAAACTATATGTCATCATGATTGAAAGGCTCACGAAAGAACATTTTCAACTGACATTTTTCTTGACTTAAGTTACTTATATCAAGTGCAGCTCTAGATGCAGAGAAGTTAAGTGATTATTTTGAATGTGCTCCAATTTTTAAGATTCCTAGAAGACGATTTCCAGTAGAGATACATTAACGAAAACGCTAGTGATCGATTAGTTGGATGAAACAATAGTCACAGCTCTTCAGATCCATGCCACCTGGTGATGGTGATATATTAATATTTTTGACTGGATCAAGAGGAGACTGAAACATGAGAGGAGATAATTAACCACTGAATAAGGGTATGGGGACAAAAATTGTTGAGTTGATAATTTGCACAATATATGCAAACCTTCCAACAGAATTACAAGCCAAGATATTTGAGCCCACTCCTGAAGGGGCTCTAACGTATGTCCTGGCTATAAATATTGCTGAAAAATCATTAACAATTGATGGGGTTGCCTACCATGAACTGGTATTGACGACTGAGGAGTACACATACAGAGGTTGCTGAACTGAAACCTGAATGGCTTGTACAAAATAGCTCCTCGCTACTATCAGTTGAAAGATGTTACGTTGAAGAGTCTAGTTCAAAGAAAATTCCTCTTGGAAGTGGCCGTGCAACTTAGGATCAACTCCTATATTTGCAAAGAGTGGGGCCGCGATGGTCTGTTGAGGGCAGCTGGGAAATCGTTCAATGCGATCGCCAGTTAGGGCTTGCGATTGCGAAGAGGTGAAGAGGCAGCAGTGTGTCACGCATTGTGCTTCGCGATCGTGTGAGGTGAGACGCGACCGCGTAGGTTGGAGGAAGCTGGGGTATGCGTTCGCGTAAGGTAAGTCGAGGGGCAGCCTATTTTTGTGCTTCACGATCGCGAGGCATATTCCGCGATCGCGATGAAGGATATCTGGGCAGCAGTGTTAAATTTCAAAATCGAGGGTTTGAGCTCATTTTTCATATTTTGAGCTAGAGACCACGGATTTGGGCGATGTTTTAAGAGATTTTCAGAGATTTGATTGGTATGGTTAGACTCGTGAGTGAATGGAATTTCTTGTTTTGTAATTTTTGTCAGATTTCGAGACATGGGCCCGGGGGCCTGGTTTGAGCCTATATAGGGTTTGGGGTCTAATTTGATAGTTTTTTCTCGTGGAATTTATTCATTTAGCATAAATTGATGGTATTGTTCTGGTTGTGAATAGATTCAGAGCATTTGAAGGCCGAATCGATAGGCAAGAGCATCGCGAAGTACATATTTGATCGGTTTGAGGTAAGTAACGATTGTAAATCTGGTCCTGAGGGTATGAAACCCAGAATTTTTGTATCATCTTACTATTTGGAGGTGGCTCACATGCTAGGTGACGGGCATGTGGGCGTGCACCGTTGGGGATTGTGATTTGGTTCGTCCCGTATCAACTGTAAAGTTGAATATTTGTTGAAACTACATGATTCTTACGTGTTTTAGAAAGAATTTATGTACATCGGGTTGGATGACATGTTTAGGCCTTATGCCACTGTTGTTTGGACCCTTAGAGATCTTTTCATGCTATCCTCACATTGTTTTCAATTTGAAATCTATACCCAATCATGTTTATACTTATTTACTGCATAACTCAGTCTCTATTACTCTGTTTTGATGCATCATATAAATAGTGTTTGGGCTGAATACTTTGTTTGTCTGAGAGCCCAAGAGGCTGGAGAGGTTTATGATTGAGTGAGGTCGATGGTTTGATTTTTGAGGACATTTATGGGATTAGGCTACACGTCGCAACATGTTTGATATACGCCGAGGGCCTCATTGATTTATGCCATGATTGGCTTGATATAGCGCTTGGGCAGAAGGAGCCCCTCCGGAGTCTGTACACACCACTAGTGAGTGCAGGTATCTAGTGAGTGCGAGCACCGAGTGTTGAGTGACTGGGAGGCATGAGTGATGGTGAGGTTTTCCGGAGGGGCTGTATACGAGTGATTGTGAGGTTGGCCAGAGGGGCTGTATATGAGTGATGTTTTCCCGAGAGGCTGATTATGATTTTATCATTTTCGCCCACCTTTGCACTGAGCCTTTGTTTTAAAACTGTTGAAAGATGTCTTTAAATGATTTTACTGGAACTGGATTTAAACGAGCTGATTTGATTCAAACTCTGGTTTTAAAAGCATGCCGTATTTTACTGAGTTTTTGTGATATGAACTTTACTTGCATTATTGCTCGTCCCTACCTCTCAGTCTTTATTTACTGTTGTTACTTATTGAGTTGGCGTACTCACGTTTCTCCCTGCGCCTTGTGTGCAGATCCAGGCGTATCTGGACACGGTATCGACTGTTGACTATTCCGGTTGCAGATTTCTTAGAGATAGCAAAGTAGTTGCCTGACGACCGCAGCCTCGCTCTTCTCCCTCTTATCTTCCTTTAGTTGTATTTAGTTATTTTCCAAACTATGTTAGTATCGATATCGTCAGACAAATTGCAGTAGATGCTCATGACTAGTGACACCCCGATGTCGGGCTTTTCCTTTTCGCACTTTTGTTTTGATTTGAACTCCTCTATGAAGGTTTTATATTAAATAGCTATGAAATGAAAATATCGATTTGTTTGGTAATGTGTCGGCTTTCCTAGTACCACGATAGGTGCCATCACGACAGGATTAATTTGGGTCGTGACAAGTTAGTTTCAGAGCTTATGTTACATAGGTCTCACAAGTCATGAGCAGGTTTAGTAGAGTCTTGCGGATCAATACGGAGACATCCATACTTCTCTTCGAGAGGCTCCAAAACCCTTAGGAAAAATCTCACATTCTTGAACTCTTGTCGTGCGAATCTGTTGATTCTAGTAACTAAACTTCTATTGTTTCATTGTCCACAGATGGTGAGGACTCCCACTATTGAACAGGGTGACCAGCCACCAATACCACCTGTTAGGACCGCGAGAGGGCGAGGCCGCGGTCGAGGCTGTAGTAGAGGTATGGGTGCAACCTGAATGACAGTCGTGGCAGTACCTGTTGACCCTCTAGTTGCTCCAGAGCAGGTCCCAGACGCAGATGCTCCAACGGGATCAGCTCAGGCACCACATGTGCCTCTTGTGATTCCTGGCCTTCAGGAGGCCCTAGCTCAGATTTTATTAGTATGTACCGGCCTTGCTCATACGATCTCTATTTATACGGCCACAGCTACTTCTTAGGTCGGGGGAGGCACTCAGACTCCCGCAGCCCGCACAACGGAGCAAGTTGTTCAGGGACTTTAGACACCGGGGGCACCACTAGCACAGCCGGTTGCAGCTGCTCGGGACTTTTTAGTTCCTGTTACGCCTCAGGATGAGCAGCGTAGATTGGAGAGGTTTGGGAGACTCCATCCTCCATCATTTAGTGGTGCAGAGGGTGAGGATGCTCAGGGTTTCTTGGATAAGTGTTAGAGAATGCTCCGGACAACAGGTATTTTTGTGACCAGTGGGGTCTCATTCACTACTTTCCAGTTCTTTGGGGCTGCATTTAGTTGGTGGGAGGCTTAAGAGAGGCGTAGGCCGGTTGGCGCAGCACCTTACTTGGAAGCAGTTCTTTGTTCTCTTTCTGGAGAAGTTTGTACCCAGTCCCACAAGGAGGAGCTGCACAGACAGTTTGAGCAGCTTCGACAGGGTGATATGTCTTTGACATAGTATGAGATATGGTTCTCTGAGTTGGCCCGTCATGCGATCTGGTTGGTTCCCACATACTGCAAGAGGATCAGGAGGTTTATAGATGGCCTCAGTTTTCAGCTTCGGTTGCTTATGACCAAAGAGAGGGTGTCTGGTGCTACTTTTGATGAGGTCGTCGACATTGCTCGACAAATTGAGATGGTTCGAGATCTTGAGAGGGTTTAGAGGGAGTCCAAGAGGCCTTGTGGTCAGGGTGGATTCGGTGGTGCTCCTCATGGGTCAGTTCCATCTCGGCAGAGGCCGTCCATTCAGGCATGCTTTGTCAGCTCGCCTAGTTCACCGTGGTGCATCATCAGGCCATAGTCCTCACAGCTCTTATCAGGGCCACTCATCACTTAGTGCCGTCACAGGTCAGAGTTCGTCCTGTGCTCCATCATTTCAGGGCTCCTCCATGTCAGGTTCTACTACCAGTTATCCCGGTGCTAGGGGTTCCCTTCAGTCCTCTTCACCAGCACCAGGAGGTTGTTTTGAGTGTGGGGAGTTTGGGCATATGTGGAGGCAGTTTCCTCGTCGTCATTGGGGTCCTCCTCAACAGATGAGTCAGCCATCGACTTCAGCACCAGTTACTTGACCACCCGCCCAGCCAGCTAGGGGTCGCTCTAGAGGGGGAGGTCGATCAGGTGGTGGTCAGGCCCGTTTCTATGCACTCCCAGCCAGACCAGATGTTATTGCTTCAAATGGCGTGATTACAGGTATTGTCTTAGTTTGTCATAGAGATTCCTCAGTATTATTTGACCTTGGTTCCACATATTCATATGTTTCCTCAAATTTTTCTCATTTTATGGATATGTCCCCGTGAGTCCTTAGTTTCATCTGTTCATATACTTACTTATGTGGGCGATACTATTGTTGTGGACCGCGTATATCGGTCATGTGTAGTGACTATTAGGGGTCTGGAAACCCGAGTGGACCTTTCGTTGCTCAGTATGATCGACTTTAATGTGACATTGGGAATGGATTGGTTATCTTCATGCCATGTTGTTCTAGATTTTCACGCTAATACTGTGACGTTGGCGATGCCGGGATTTCCGAGGTTGAGTGAGGTTCTATATATTATGTACCAAGTAGGGTGATTTCATACTTGAAGGCTCAATGTATGTTTGAGAAGGGTTGCCTAACTTATTTGTATTTTGTGAGGGATGTGAGTGCAGAGACTCCTACCATTGATTATGTTCCGGTAGTGCGTGATTTTCTAGATGTGTTTCCTGCAGACCTATCGGGCATGCCGCCTGACAGGGATATTGAATTTGGTATTGATTTGGTGTCGGCACTCAACCCATTTATATTCCTTTGTATCGTATGGCACAGGAAAAGTTAAAGGAATTGAAAGAACAACTTCAGGAACTCCTTGATAAAGGGTTTATTCGGCCTAGTGTGTCACCTTGTGGTGCACCGGTCCTATTTGTGAAGAAGAAGGATGGTTCCATGAGGATGTGCATTGATTATAAGCAGTTGAACAAAGTCAAAGTAAAAAAAACAAGTATCCTTTGACTCATATTGATGATTTCTTTGACCAGCTTCAGGGAGAGAGGGTGTTCTCCAAGATTGATTTGAGGTTCGGGTATCACCAGCTGGAGATTCGGGATCCAGATATTCTTAAGACAACTTTCAGGACCCGTTTTGGCCATAATGAGTTCTTGGTGATGTCTTTTGGGCTGACCAATGCCCCAACAACGTTCATGCATTTGATGAACAATGTATTCCAGCCCTATTTAGACTCATTCGTTATTGTATTCATTGATGACATCCTGGTGTACTCTCGTAGGTAGGAGGAGCATGCTCATCATTTGAGGATTGTATTACAGAGATTGAGGGAGGAGAAACTTTATAAAAAGTTCTCCAAGTGTGAGTTTTGGCTCGGTTCGGTAGCATTATTGGGGCACGTGGTGTCCAGTGAGGGTATTCAGGTGGATTCGAAGAAGATAGAGACGGTGCAGAGTTGGCCTAGACCGTCCTCAGCCACGGATATTAGGATCTTCCTTAGTTTGGGGGGTTATTACCATCGCTTTGTGGAGGGATTTTCATCTATTGCATCGCCCTTGACAAAATTGACCCAAAAGGGTGCTCCATTCAGGTGGTCGGACGAGTGTGAGGAGAGCTTTCAGAAGCTCAAGACTTCTTGGACCATAACTCCAGTGTTAGTTCTACAATCAACTTCAGGTTCTTATACCGTGTATTGTGATGCCTCGAGGATAGGCATTGGATGTGTTCTAATGCATGAGGGTAAGGTGATTGTCTATGCCTTGCGCCAGTTGAAGACCCATGAGAAGAACTATCATGTCTATGATCTTGAGTTAGCAGCCATTGTTCACGCCTTGAAGATTTGGCGTCATTATTTGTATGGGGTTCATTCTGAGATCTATACTGATCACCGGAGTCTGCAACACCTGTTCAAATAGAAGGATCTTAATTTGCGTTATCGGAGATGGTTGGAGCTTCTTAAAGACTATGATATCACAATTCTATACCATCCGGCGAATGACAATGTGGTGTCTGATGCTTTGAGTCACCGGGCGGAGAGTTTGGGGAGTTTAGCATATCTTCCAGCAACAGAGAGACCCTTGGCATTGGATGTTCAGGCCTTAGCAGGACAGCTTGTGAGATTGGATATTTCTGAGCCGAGTCGGGTATTGGCTTGCATGGTCTCCAGTTTTTCTCTTTATGAACGTATCAGGGAGCGTCAGTATGATGACCCCCACTTGTTTATTTTCCAGGACAGGGTCCGGCGAGGTGATGCTAGGGATGTGACTATTAGTGATGACGGTGTGTTGAGGATGCAGGGCCGGATATGTGTACCTAATATAGATGGGCTTCGAGATTTGATTCTTAAGGAGGCCCACAGCTCGCGGTATTCCATCCATCCGGGTGCTGCGAAGATGTACTAGGATTTGAGACAACACTATTGGTGGAGGTGGATGAAGAAAGATATAGTTGGGTTTGTAGCTCGGTGCCTCAACTATCAGCAGGTTAAGTATGAGCATCAGAGACCGCGTGGCTTGCTTCAAAGATTAGAAATCTCGGTAGAAGTGGGAGCGGATAACCATGGAGTTTGTAGTTGGGCTCCCACAGACTTCAAGGAAGTTCGATGCTATTTGGGTTATTGTTGATCGGTTGACCAAGTCCGCGCACTTCATTCCTGTTGGTACTACTTACACTTTAGAGCGGTTGGCTGAGATTTATATTTGGGATATTGTTCGCCTGCATGGTATCCTAGTTTCTATCATTTCAGATAGAGATACTCAGTTCATATCGTAGTTTTGGAGGGTTGTGCAGCGAGAGTTAGGCACTCAAGTTGACTTGATCACAACTTTTCACCCTCAGACAAACAGACAGTCCGAGCACACTATTCAGATATTAGAGGACATGTTGCGCTCTTGTGTCATTGACTTTGGTGGTTCATGGGACCAGTTTTTACCGCTCACGGAGTTTGCATATAACAACAATTATCAGTCGAGTATTCAGATGACTCTGTATGAGGCTTTATATGGGAGGAGGTGTAGGTCTCCGGTAGGATGGTTTGAGCTAGGTGAGGCTAGGCTATTGGGTACACATTTGGTTCAGGATGCATTAGATAAGGTGAAATTGATTCAGGAGCGGCTTCGCGCGACGCAGTCTCAATAGAAGAGCTATATAGACAGGAAGGTCCGTGATGTATCTTTTATGTTTGGGGAGAAAGTTTTGCTGAAGGTATCACCCATGAAGGTTTTTATAAGGTTCGGAAAGAAGGGCAAGTTGAGCCCCCAGTTCATTGGGCATTTTGAGGTGGTTCAGAGGATAGGGAAAGTGGCTTACAAGCTTGCTTTGCCACCCAGCTTGTTGAGTGTACATCCGGTATTTTATGTTTCCATGCTACGAAAGTATGTTGGCGATCTGTTCCATGTTTTGGACTTCAACACATTTCAGTTGGAGGGTGATATGACTTATTATGTGGAGCCGGTGGCTATTTTGGATCGGCAGGTTCGAAAGTTGAGGTCAAAGAACATAACTTCAGTGAAGGTGCAGTGGAGGGGTTAACATGTAGAGGAGGCCACCTGGGAGACCGAGAGGGAGATGCGGAGCATATATCCACACCTATTTGATACTCCAGGTATGTTTCTAGACTCGTTCGAGGACGAACGTTTGTTTAAGAGGGGGAGGATGTAACGACCCGGCCAGTCGTTCTGAGAGTTATAGACCAGTTTCACCCATTTATGCCTCTTTTGGGTTTTACAGCTGTAAGTTATCATATCGGGTTGGTTGGTTCGGGTCCAGAGTGATTTCAGAGTGAATTGAGACACTTAGTCTCTAAATTAGAAGTTTAAGTTGGAAAAGTCAACTGGATGTTTACTTGTGTGTAAACGATCTCGGATTTGGATTTTTATGGTTCGGTTAGCTCCGTTGGGTGATTTTGGAGTTAGGAGCGCATCCGTAATGTGATTTGGAGGTCTATGGTAGAATTAGACTTGAATTGGCGAAAGTTCGAAATTTGGCAATTTTGGTCGGCAGTGGAAAAATTCGATATCAGGGTCGGAATGGAATTCTGAAAGTTGGAGTAGGTTTTTAGTGTCATTTGTGAGGTGTGTGTAAAATTAGGTCATTCGGACGTAGTTTGGTAGGTTTCGGCGTCGTTTGCGAAATTTGAAGGTTTAGAATATCTTAGGCTTGAATTCGAGCGTAATTTGATGTTTTGATGTTGTTTTGAGTTATTTGAAGGTGCGACTAAGTTCTTATGATATTTTGGGACTTGTTGGTATTTTTGGTTGAGGTCCCTAAGGCCTCGGGGTGATTTCGGGTGGTTAACGGAGCAATTTTGGCCTTTGAGTGATAGGTGATGCTTGATGCCGTATTTCTTTTGGTTTCCTTATACACGATCGCATGAGTGGGGACCCGATCACGTAGGTATGTTGAGGGCAGCTGGGAATTTTTCAATGTGATCTCCAGTTGGGGCCTGCGATTGCGAAGGGCTGGTGAGTTTGACTATCACGGACGCGAGTTGAGGTCCGCGTTCGCGAAGAGGTGAAGAGGTAGTTCTGTGTCACGCGTTGTGCTTCGCGATCACATGAGGTGAGACGTAACCGCGTAGGGTTGAGGAAGCCGGGGTATGCGGTCACGTGGAAGTCCCCGCGCTCACGTAAGGTAGGTCGAGGGTCAACCCATTTTTGTGCTTCGCGATCGCGAGGCAAATTCCGCGATCGCGATGAAGGATGTCTGGGCAGTAGTGTTAAATTTCAAAATCAAGGTTTGATCTCATTTTTCATATTTTGAGCTAGAGACCACGGATTTGGGATATTTTTAATGGATTTTCAGCGAGTTGATTGGGTAAGTGTTTCTCACTTGGTTTTGGTTAAATTCCAAGATTGTGTCTTGATTTTTATCATCTAAATTGGGATTTGAGGAGAAAATGGAAGATGTTCTTGAGATAAAATTTTAGGGTTTTGAATGGGATTTTATCGTCGGGTTTGAGTAAATTTGGTATGGTTAGACTCGTGAGTGAATGGGATTTTTGGTTTTGTAATTTTTGTCGGATTTCGAGACGTGGGCCTGGGGTCCGGGTTTGAGCCTATTTAGGATGTAGGGTCGAATTTGATAGTTTTCTAGTGGAATTCATTCACTTAGCATAAATTGATGGTATTGTTTTGGTTGTGAATAGATTCAGAGCATTTGGTGGCCGAATCGAGGGGCAAGAACATCGCGAAGTAGATATTTGATCGGTTTGAGGTAAGTAACGATTGTAAATCTGGTCCTGAGGGTATGAAACCCAGAATTTTTGTATCATCTTACTATTTGGAGGTGGCTCACATGCTAGGTGACGGGCATGTGGGCGTGCACCGTTGGGGATTGTGATTTGGTTCGTCCCGTATCAACTGTAAAGTTGAATATTTTGTTGAAACTACATGATTCTTACGTGTTTTAGAAAGAATTTATGAAAAATCAGGTTGGATGCTATGTTTAGGTCTTATGCTAGTGTTGTTTGGACCCTTAGAGGTCTTTTCTTGCTATCCTCACATTATTTTCGATTGGAAATCTATACCCAGTCATGTTTATATTTATTTACTGCATAACTCAGTCTCTATTACTCTGTTTTGAAGCATCATATAAATGTTGTTTTGGCAGAATAATTTGTTTTCTAAGAGCCCGAGAGGCTGGGGAGGTTTCTGAACGAGTGAGGCCGAGGGCATGATTTGTGAGGATATTTATGGGATTGGGCTGCACGCCGCATCATGTTTGATATAGGTTGAGGGCCTCATTGATTTATGCCATAATTGGCTTGATATAACACTTTGGTTGAAGGAGCCCGACCGGAGTCTATATACACCCCCAATGAGCGTAGGTACCTACTGAATGGGAGTGCCGAGTGCTGAGTGACTGGAAGGCATGAGTGATTATGAGGTTATCCCGATGGATTGTATACGAGTGAGTGTGAGGTTTGCCCGAGGGGCTGATTATGATTTCATCATTTTTGCTCACCTATGGATTGAGCCTTTGTTTGAAAAATGTTGAAAGATGTCTTTAAACTATTTTACTGGAACTGGATTTAAACGAGCTAATTTGATTCAAACTCTAGTTTTAAAAGCATGTCGTATTTTACTGAGTTTTTGTGATATGAACTTTACTTGCATTATTGCTCGTCACTAAATGTCAGTCTTTATTTACTGTTGTTACTTACTGAGTTAGCGTACTCACGTAACTCCCTACACCTTGTGTACAAATCCAGGTGTATCTTGACACGGTACGACTATTGACTATTCCGGTTGCGGATTTCTCGGAGATAGCAAGGTAGCTGCCTGGTGATCACATCCCTGATCTTCTCCCTCTTATCTTTCTTTAGTTGTATTTAGTTATTTTCCAGACTATGTTAGTCTCGATATTGTCAGACAAATTGTAGTATATGCTCATGACTAGTGACACCCCGATGTCGGGCTTTTCTTTTCTGAACTTTTGTTTTGATTTGAACTTCTTTATTAAGGTTTTATATTAAATAGCTTTGAAATTATCTTTGAAATAAAAATATCGATTTGTTTTGGTAATGTGTCGTCTTGCCTAGTGCCACGATAGGCGCCATCACGACAGGGTTAGTTTGGATCGTGACATTGTGTCATCTAAATTGAAAACTGAGAGAGGATTTTCTTTTCGTTATGTAAAAAAAGTATTTTCTTTCATTTCAAAAAAATGAGTACTTTGTTTTTATGTTGTAGAAAGAGCGCTTTCTTTTTCAACCAAAAAAATAGTATGTTCTTTTTATTTATGGAGCACAAATTTCAGTTGCGTTAAAAAGTAAAGCAACACATTAGTTCCTTTGGGTTTGTGTGAATTTTTAAAAGAATAATTAAATTCTTGAAGATAATAGATTCCTGAAAACATTAGGTATTTTGGGGTGGGGGGAAGGGGGGAGGGAGCACAAGAAATATAGGGACTTGAGGCAAGAAGGGGTGAGTAGAGTAGTATAAAAAAATAATTTTTCTAAAAAATATTTTCTTAGAGTAGTATAAAAATTTATTTTTCTAAAAGATATTTTTTACTCTCTAACCAAACACTAAAAAATATTTTTCAAAAATAAAAAATTATTTACCAACCGAACAAGGGAAAATAAGTGATAAAACCACTCATTTTTCATGAAAACATTTTCTAGAAAAACATTTTTCATGGAAAACAGGTTCCTTCGTGCCAAACAAACCTAATAATTAATATCCAAGTAATCAGGTATATGGGCTATGAAAATCCCATCCCTTTTATGGTTAATATCCAAATCAACGCGAGACTTCACCAAAAGTACTAACATCAAAATAGGCATTGTACAATCTCATTTATTCCTACGTACCTTCTCTTTTTCAATTTAGATAACATATGCCGCTTATCGAAAGTCAATTTTTTACAATCTCATTTATCCCTTCGCATTTACTGATATAAAATTGCCTTTTTTCTTTTCCTCTCTTCCTTGCCGTACCTACCATTCTTCAAGAAACTTATCCCTATTAAATTTGTTACCACTGTTGCAACCTTTGCAAGCGAGAAGACTAGACTAAGAATGACTTAAGAGCTGAGACGTGGTGCAATGTTTGCATTTCATGTTAAGATATTATCCTAGCGGTTATCATTCAATTGATTAATGGCCACAATTTGAGGTAATATATGACAATTGATGATCAGCAAATGTCAAAGGATGCACACTAACTTTGACTATGTTGTGTGATTATTTTTCGTATATATATTGTCATATTGAAAGTTGACAACTTCAAGAAAATGAAATTAATTGTAGACTTCAACATTAGGAGATAGATAGTTAAATATATGTTCATATGTGTAATGTGTAACCCCATGAACTTTATTACCAGTATCATTTTTGTAACGACATGACTGGTCGCTTTGATATTTAATGTTCATTCGGTTGTTAGAGACTTTGAGTACCTTCATATTGTGTATTACGATTTGCGTGATAATTGGTTTTGATTTTCGAGCGGTTCGGGATTTAATTGGTAGAAAGATTCTCGTTTTAGAAGTTTTAAGTTGGAAAAGTTGACAAAGGTTTGAGTTTGGGGTAAACGGACTCGGAATCGGGTTTTAATTATTCCAATAAGTTTGTATGATGATTTTTGGACATGTCCACAAAGTTTGGTTAAATTCCGATGAGTTTTGGATAAGTTTGGATTGTATAGTGGTTGTTTTCGGTTTCGACATCGATTTGAGCATAAAGATTACCATATTGAGCAAGCGACCTTTATTTCGTGTTTCCACTAAAACATTATATCCGTATTCTAATTTTGGAATCATAGCAACTAAAATCATCTAGTTTTAACTTCGTACGACGAATTTATGATCATTTACCTAAGATTGGGTTGCTAGATTTTTGTATATTAATTACGAAATTGCCACTGGATTCGTATTTAAAAATCTGCACTATTTTCAAATATTGAAACCAATATATCTCCTTCATTATAAGGTTAAATGGAGTGATTCAAGAGCCTAAATTCACTGGAATTTCACGCAAAATCAATTGGAGGTATCAAAAGTGAGTTTCAGGATCATTTTGCATAAGAAACGAGGTAGAGCAACTGGGCATTTTGGCTATTAATGTTGTTGGAGTATTTCTCATCTTGAAAGTTTGGGATTGGGAGAATTCAAGGATGTTCTTCAAGTTTCTTCTATGGGGTAAGTATTTTCTACTCAGTTTTGATTATATTTTGTGATTCCATCATCGTTTTTAGCATTTGATTGATAATTCAAAAGAGAAACTGGGGGTTTTGTCTAAACTTTCTGTATTTGTAAAAAAGAGCCTCACACGTGTAACAATTGTGATGACTCAGCAATCTATGTGGAACAATGAAAACGTAACAATTGGACAGGACTCTATGAAGAGGTACAAGGCAAAGAGGCACGAAATAACATACCCACGGGGTAATCAGCTACGAGAATCTCAACCTGATTGAGAAGATGAAGAGACGGTCAGAATGAATCCGGGAAGAATAAAGGGCAGATTCAGAGATCTTCAATTAATGAGCCAGACGTTACATTACCTTCATGCAACAGTTACGGTTAATCATTGTAACGTTACATTAATGCCATTGTTAGTCATTAATGCTCAATTACTGAAAAGGGTAGACGTTATATAAAGAAATTCCCTATATAAGGAAGAAAAATATAACTTGTAAGACACATTCGAACTACTATTGCAATACACTTGCTTTTTCGTGCATCTTACTGCTTTCCAATTACAAATTTCCTTGCAATTATTAGTTTATTCTTTGGTTATCAGAAACCCGTGTGCTTCTTAAAATAGCTTTGGAAGAAAATCTAAATCTTTGGTTAAACAAATTGGTTCCGTTAATGGGAATCTGATAATCTTTGTTAACTTTCAAGAAAACATTTTCTGAATTATGTCGAACGCCAACGATAACAACCAACAAAGGATTGGAACTCCAGTTCCATCACCTTCTGGAACCCCACGAGGTTCAAGAGAACCTTCCCCAGAAAGATCTACTACTCAAAACAACAATCATAACGGTAACGATCAAACAGGAGAACAAGATCAGGTGAAACAAATGATTGCTGAATATTTAAACCAAGCCTTACAAGACTTTGTGAGGGGGTTACCGGCAGCATCACCTACACCGCCTCCTAACAACACCATAATTGTAGAAAATCCTCAATCTGGATTAGCGAACTCAAGAAGTGGGGGTACACCTAACGAATCCCTCGAAGCAAGACCAGGTATGTCCAATAACCCAGAATTACAATCTTTATTACTAACCTTGCAGAAACAGGTGAAGGAACAAAACAATCGAATCGAACAAATTCCTAGAGTACCACCTGTTATCAAAGGCATTGATGTTGATAGATATTCTCAACAACCTTGGAAACTAAGTGCAGCACCCCTGCCTATTCCTAAGAAATTCAAGATGCCTGACGTTCCCAAGAATGACGGGACAACTGACCCACGCGATCATGTAACTGCTTTTACCACCGGAGTAAAAGGCAACGACCTCACTAAACAAGAAATTGAGTCAGTACTAGTCAAGAAGTTCGGAGAAACACTCAGTAAAGGAGCATTAACCCGGTATCTCTTTTACCTGAAAACTCTATGGATTCTTTTGCTGAGCTTGCAGATTCTTTTATAAAAGCGCATTTCGGTGTGCAAAAAGTCAAAAAAAGAATAGAGGATATATTCAAAATAAAATAGGGAGACACGGATTTGCTTCGAGAATTTGTAGAGAGGTTCCAACGCGAAAGAATGATGCTACCAAGGGTACCTGACAATTGGGCAGCCATGGCATTTGCAAGAAATTTAAATGACAAAAGTTTAGAAGCCACGAGAAGGCTCAAAGAAGCTTAAGAGAATTTCCCGCCACAACATGGAACGATGTCTATAACAGGTACAGTACCAAGCTGCAAATAGAGAAGGATACCATTGCCCAATCAAAATCTGAAGATCGAACCAATTCTAGACGCTCCGAACCGGAAAGGAAGACAAGTAAGAATAGGTATGACCCTTATATGGGACCCTCGGGGCGAGAAACTCGTTCTAGGATTGAAAACGTTCGGTCAGAATACAGACCATCAAATAGAGATACGGGCTCATCCTCATCAAGATCCAGAAAGGATCGGGATGAACGAAGCGGAGGTAACACAAGAATTGGAGAGCACAACTTCAATGTAAGTACTTCTGAACTAATTGCAGTACTGAGAAATATGGGCGATAAGGTTCGATGGACCAAAGAAATGAGGCCGAACCCAAATAAGAGGAACCCAGACTTCTAGTGTGAGTTCCATAATGACCATGGACACAGAACGTCAGACTGCAGATTTTTGCAAGGTGAGGTAGAACAATTATTAAAACAGGGCTACCTAACAGAATTGTTTAGTGAAAAAGGTAAGCAGGCATATATGAAGAACATGCAAGAGCCCCCAAAACCACCATCTCCAAAACGAATAGTCAACGTAATACACGGAGGTGAGGAGGTACACAAAGTAGTATGCAAAAGAAACACAAAATTCACAATTACGCATGGGAAGCGGATTCGTGAAGATTTGGAAGCATACAATATATCATTCGACGATGCAGATATCAACGGATTAATAATATCACACAATGACGCACTGGTAATATCCTTACTTATACATGGCACTAACGTAAAAAGAGTGTTGATTGATCTAGGTAGCTCAGTTAACATTATCCTATCAAGAGTTGTGGAAGAAATGCTAATGGAGGATCAAAAAGTCCCAAAAACACGAGCCTTATCTGGGTTTGACAACTCTACGATCATAACAAAAGGGGAAATTGAGCTTAGCACTTATGCAAAAGAAGCAAGAAAAAATACTAGGTTCCAAGTCATTGATACTGACATGGCCTACAACGTAATCATGGGGAGACCATGGATCCATGACATGAGAGCGGTACCATCTACCTACATCATGTAATCAAATTCCCTTCCGAATGGGGAATTCAACAGATTCGAGGCAATCACCAAACCTGAAGGAGTATAAATTTTGTGGTACATTATAACAAAAATGAAAGCGAAAGAATCAAAAGATAAGGAAACCACTCAGGCAGGTACAGTTGCACAAACAGGGACGGAAAAATTTTTTTGCTCAAAAGGTATAGAAGAAATTATTATTCAAACATGTACGACAGATGATAGCCACGAGAAGGTGAACCAGGTCACCTCGAAAGAAATACCAAAACATACGGACATGGATTCCAGACCTGATGTCATTCAGAAACTAGAAGAGGATGAATATATAAAAACAACTATGGAAGAGCTCAAAGATGTTCCACTGTTCGAATAGAAGCTTGAACAAAAAGTCCACATAGGCACGAGGCTAAGCCCCAGCAGAAGAGGTAAGTTAGTTGATTATTTAAAAGATAACGCAGATTGCTTTGGTTGGTCCCATTCAGACATGACAGGTATCCCACCATAAGTAATGACTCATAAACTAAATGAAGATCCATCATTCGTGCCTGTCAAGAAAAAGAAAAGAAAGCAAGAACCATTCAAGAACCAAGTGATCGACGAGGAGGGGGGCTTATTGTTACAAAGTCATGCTTTTTGGCCTGAGAAACGCTGGAGCATATCAAAGGCTAGTGACCAAGATGTTCCAGGAACATCTGGGAAGGGCGATGGAGGTTTACATCGATGACATGCTAGTAAAATCAACACAAGCGGAAGCTCATTTCCAGCATCTTTCAATTACCTTCGATATTTTACGCAGGTATAATATGAAACTGAATCCAAAAAAATGCGCCTTTGGTGCAGGATCAAGTAAGTTTTTGGGTTTACTTGTGTCAAATAGAGGAATAGAAGTAAATCCTGCTCAAATTAAAGTTATTGATGAAATACCCAATATACTTACAAACAAAAAAGAAGTGCAAAGACTAACATGAAGAATTGCAGCCTTGGGGAGATTTATATCCAGGTCTTCGGAAAAGAGTTTTAAATTCTTTTCAGTTTTTAAAAAACAGAATCAGTTCGAATGGACTGAGGAATGTCAACAGGCTCTCAAAGATCTGAAGGCATATTTATCAAAACCCTCGTTGCTGTCAAAACCAAAAGAGGGGGAAAGGCTGTATGTCTATCTTGTCGTAGCAGAAATTGTCGTAAGTACTATATTGGTAAGGGAAGACAAAGGTAAACAATATCTAATTTATTACGTAAGCAAGTATTTGTTAGACGCTGAACCAAGATACCCACATCTGGAAAAATTAGCTTTAGCTCTGATTATGGCAGCTAGAAAATTAAGACCATATTTTCAATGTCATCCCATTATTATTTTGACTTCATACCCATTGAGAAATATTCTGCATAAACAAGAATTATCAGGAAGATTAGCTAAATGGGCAATTGAATTAAGTGAGCATGACATAATATATCAGCCTAGGACTGCAATAAAGTCTCAAATTTTAGCTGATTTCGTCGCTGATTTTAATACCAGCATAATTCCTGAAGTAGAAAAAGAGTTACAACTCTTTAACGGGGCTAATCTAGGTATATGGATCCTATTTACTGATGTCTACTCTAATGTAAAAGGAGCTGGCTTGGGAATATTTTGTCACGACCCAAACTGGAGGATCATGACTAGCACCCGGGCCATACTTGCCGAGCAC